>JAGDQP010019929.1:0-16121 GCA_022664845.1 Lepisma saccharinum | reverse complement strand
TATAGATTGATAAAAATAATAATTAGAAAATTGTGTTCTACTGCAACCGCCAGGCCCTTCAAGAACGTAAGGTTTCATTTCCTTAATACTATCAAGAAGTTACATTCGTCTTCTTCTTTTCATCGTCGTCTTCTTCTTCAACCATGTCTACAATTGGAGCTCGTTAGTGCAAACCGTACGTAAACTATGTCTTAAACAGTTCGTTTTTTTCTTTTCATCATTGCCTCTTGACTATTTTCTTCAGTACTTCCTAATTACCCGCCTTTAGTTTCTAACTGATCTTTTCCATATCCACTTTTCGAATGCTTCCACAGTTCTTTTGTCACTTCTATGAAATCGATTTTTATTTTCCGATTTTTTTTTTTATAATATCTTAGGTCTTAAAACTGGTCTAATCTGGGCTAGAATAAAATATACATTTTTGGAGACTAGTGGAAAAGTGTGTTTTCGTTTCTACGAGGAATAGACTGGAATAATACTACGAGGAATAGACTGGTTAGAAAAAATAAATATGACTTTTAGGCCGAAAGTGAATTTGGCAACACGGCTCCAGCGAGATACGGTGAAAAGAACGTTTTCGTCCAGCACAGAGGGCGCAACATAATTTGACTTTCATGGTTTCCATTCCTTTCTGTGTTTCTCTTTGTGGACCTGGTTCGACTTCTCCGCGGCCAGTTCCTCAATCGTTAGAGATGTTTATGGTGCGGAGAAAAGAACTGGTGACAAGGAAAGATAATTTCAGTTCAGTTACAACCAATTGTTCCTAATCCTTTACCTCTCCTGTGTGACCTGACGTGACGCCTAGCATCTCTTTTGTTTTATCGTGAGTTATTACAATCCTCTGCAGTCTTTTTCTTTTGTCTTTAGCGTCTTTGTAGTGTAAAACACGTAAAAAATTACAAGTAAGCAAGAAAATGTTGAAAACAACAGTAAATCTTTAAACGAATCGCCCAATAAAATGATTCGAAAACAAGAAAATGACCAGTAAACCGCAAAATGCAAAATCAAAATAACGTTATTTTTTTCTCTCCAGTGTAAGGTGAAACGAGTTTTTATTATAAAAGGCATCTTCAGGGCAAAGATGACATTTTATCAAGTTCCGAGCCCTATTCACATCATCGATCAGTCCCAAGAATCAAGAAAAGTTGACGGCCCTTTGGCCATTGTGTTGCCTACATTTAAGGCTAATTCACATACAGTGCCGTTCGCCTGCCATGCTCCGTCCGTGCCATGGCCACGACCAGTCACACATACAGTGCCGTTTCCATGTCGTGCTGCTCTACACCAGTTTCAAGGATGAATTGCAAAGAGGAAGATGATGATATCTCGACCGGGATGATTTCTTTTCACAGCATTGTTGGGGCATGGCATGGGTACGGCCCCGTATGTGTGAATTAGCCTTTAGTGGTTATTTACTATTTACGCACCGAAGACTGCTGAAGAAATAATGGTACCACAAATACTAAAATAATAACAGTTCCCACTGATTTGCTGTTTGTTACTGAAAAGCAAGATCTTATATAATCACTTCACACTTGGCCTATTTTCTAACACCGCATGCTGTGGGTCAAGAATCACGGAATTATTTTTGGATATCTGCTGTCCTATAACACGCCCGACAAATATTTTCCTAGAAATGCGCTTCATTATTACTTACAAGCAAAATTGGGTACAAGCTATTATTCAAAATATTAAGTAGGTACAAGCTGTGTACTACACACGCCAGAGCTGAAAAGGGTCACCGAGTCATTCGGATCTATGATTGGGACCCGGAGTGCAAAGCTGAGTTTTAATTTTTTTCCCCTTGTATTTGAGCAATGTTTCTATCAGGGTTGACAGGGACCGGACGTATTACCCCTCTCCACCAGAGCACAAAAAATACGATACCGAAAATTCCCAGTTCATTAGAATACCCAGGCTGGGTCAAGTTTCGAATCGGCTAACCAAAAGTGACCCGGTTTCAGCTCTGATCCATGCAAGGCAGGACTGGCCATCTAGCAATTTTAGTAAATGCCAGAGGGTCCGGTTAACGCAGTCAACACAGAGCTGAGAAACTTAAGAAATCCTAATAATTTAGTCACGAAACGTGTTTGGTGATGAAGAACTGCTGAAGAAGGATCCAATGTTTTAAAAATTATGCCACAAGTTCCAATTTTCATGTCGAGTGGAAGAAGTAAAATTTTCTGCTTTTGAACTAGAGCTTGGTTGTACCGTCGTGTGTCTCAGGAAGTAACTCTTTCACCTTTGGTCACATTTTTCGAGTATAATACTGGTTTGTAACTCTGCTATCCCAAAAGCAAAGAAAGCAAGAAAAAAAAAATAATATTGAATATAATTCTGTAATTTCAAAAGTTAAGCCATAGACTAAATAATAAGGTAGATTTATCACGCCTACCTATTTTTGTCTGCGCTAAGATGCATGTAATTTTGAAGTCTGCCGCTAGATGACTCTGGGGACTACATTCAGTCATTGGTTGTTTCTAGTAGTAGCCCCAAGAGTCACCAAACGGTGGGCTTCAAAATCACGTGCTCTTAAACAAACAAAGAAAAAAAAACATTAATTTTAGCGCAGACGAAAACAGGTAAGCAGTATTATTTAGCCTATGGTAAAGCCATCATCTTAAAATCCCAACCATATATTTGATACTCAATCTTCTCTAACAGCACCTTGACAATTCTCTTTCATGTGGAATAAAGAGGCAGCCTGAGCCTTAGATTCCTAAAGGTCTTAAATAACATTCAAAAGAGGCAACTGGTACATTACAATTGTGCAGAAAAACAACCACTTCACTCTTCGCGATGAACTATCTATAAAATGACGCCACTCTTCTGGACGATATGCGAAGAAATTTGCAAAGAATTCACGTCTGCTTCTGTATTTAGATATTTTACATGATGGAAGAAGAAATTACGATCCTTTTATTCATGAAACAAGACGTTTAGCTTTTGAAATAGGAAGGTGAAGCAAGATCTCTGATTAGATAGCTCAATTCTTCTTGACTAAGTAAATGTGGTTCCTTAGCTGCAGTTTCATCACAAAACTTGCTTCACCATCAGATGTTTCCTCCAGTACTTTCTCCGCTGATGAAAACTCTGGTGGTTTGGAAACCCGAATTTCGTCACTTTGTGATACTGGTGCAACTGCAATCGACGATGGTAGATCTCTCCAACTTTGAGAGACTGCAGACTGCATATATTTTTTGGTTCCCGCCGTTAATCTTCTAACGTAGATCTGTGACTGGCACAATACACGTGCGGAACCCAACGTTTGTCATGTCTACGGATCGGCATTCTGAAATATGCTTTATATGCAAAACATTGATCATTGCACAATGACATGTTTGAGTTGTTTCGAACTTCTGCAGTTCCCGCGAACTTGTAAAAAAAAGAATATGATGAGTTGATATTTTAGGGTTTAATCCTTTCTAAGACAACACACAAGAAGACTTACTCCAAACAGTACTCCAAACTACGATCTCAAGCAGAATACCCATCGCCTAATACCGTATATGTATATATTTACTAGGCAAGGAATATCGCGATTTTTTTTTTTACTGCGATAGGGTAACCATCTTGGTAACTCCCATCAGCCTAAATATAAGAACACCACAAAACCAAAAATGGTCCATTTCATCTGAAATTTCGACATTTGGGGAAAACTAGTATCGGATTTGTAATTATAATTAAGTAAAAATAGCAATGAACCTAGAACAAAATGCAACAGAAATTTTAATAGTGGTTTTCTGATGAAAAATGAGTGCTGAAAACGATGGAACAAACTATATTCATAACTCCAACATGACAGAAATTAACAAAATGGCGGATTTTAACAGGCTATCTATATGTACCAGGTATGTCTGCAAGTTTGTTACCTCGTAGAGCCTAAACTACTTGAGTGATTTTTAACAAATAAAGTGTCGTTGGATTCATCTTGATCCAGACTGTGTCTTAGCTTATATGAAGACATAAAATAATAAATCCAACATGGCGGATTTTAATTTCAGAAGAATTTCTGATGGTGGTTTCTAGATGAAAAATATGTGCTGAAAACGATGTGTTTGAATGGAGCATAATCTTCATAACGACACCTCATTTGTTAAAATCGCTCAAGTAGTTTGGGCTCTACGAGGTAACAGACTTAGAGACATACATATCCGCCATCCTGTGAAAATCCGCCATTTTGTTAATAACCGCCATGTTGGAGTTATGAATTGAGTTACAGTGGTAAACTCGTTTTCAGCACTCACATTTCATGTAGAAATCGCTCTCAGAAATTCTGTTGTAGTTTGTTCTAGGTTCACCTAAAAATTTAGCTAACTTGACTGTACTATTAGAAGAGAAAAATAAAAGCATATTCCTTCGATCCAAAAAAAAAAGTAAATAACAAAAATAATGAAGGAATATCGCCATTTTTTTACTACCATTCAGTATCCATCTTGGTAACTGCCATTAGCCTAAATTTAAGAACACCACAAAACCAGAAACGGTCCATTTCATCCGAAATTTCGACATTTAGGGATAGCTAGTATCAGATTTGTAATTAGAACATCGGAATTATTTAGAATTTTTTTTTAAACATTCATTAACGTTCAGGAATGTTGAATACCATATAACCTTCAATACCGTAATGTCATCCAATTAAGTAGAATAGCTTTTATCGGTACCACATTTCAATGGTTGTAAATAATAAGAAAATAATCATTCAATTATTACAGTGATCTAGATAGCAGAATTATTTAATAAGCTTATTAAAATTGTTACTTAACTGAATGTTGTGTATTGAAATTAATATGAAATGTTAGAAGTTTTATCTTCGAAGTTATGCCTGCCATCTATTTCTGCATTCTGACATCTTCAAGTGGCAAATTCAATCTCTTTAAATATAAATATGATGATGATAAATTAATTATGATGATAAATTAAGTAGTAACGGGTATAGTATCTACACGTTATTCCAAAATACAATATTTAAGAAATATTTATTTATTTATGGCTTTTAGTCATCTATGGCATAGGCCGGGATAGGATAGGGAAAAGGATGTGGGAAATTGTATATAATAGTCTAAGTTGAAGGTACCATCCCGGTATTTGCATTGTTATTGAGTAAAAAATCTCTCAAGATGGTTGGGCGCAGATATCGAATCCAGAAGTTTCCGAATGTGTGAAACCAACACTTTACCAACTGAGCTACGGCCGCTCGGTGTTGCATCTTCATCTTGGTAAAAGTCTCTCTCACTCTTAGTCGATTCGGGATAAGTAAAAAAAAAATAATCTTCGCTGAAATTAATTCAAACAGAAATAGTTCTTGGTTCCAGTTCATGTACGTACATCCTAGTTTAACATACTAAAAATCTACATTCTGATCTTTGCGCGCCATATTGAAAAAATGGCGTCCATCCGACGTCTTGAAGACAATTTTTCGACATTTACGCGAAAATGGTGCATGATACGAAAAAGATGCAGAGAACATAAATTAAAGAACAGAAAATTTGACACAATTTCGGTCCTCTACATTTTTTTGATACGACGCCTCGTTTGGCTACAATTTGCATATCTTTCCATTTTTCGTTCTTTTGCGTCTTAGCGATCTATGGATATATTTTTTATGTAGAATTGTTTCCACAATTATGATATTAAGAGGAAACAAGAACTCTTGCATCGCCAAATTGCGCACATTTGATGAAGGGGTTTGATGCAGAAATTCCCAAAAATAAATCATATATTTTTAAAAAGGACATTAGTCCACAATTTGGCTATTTTTAATTTTACAGTGTATTAGAAACTACAGTGAAAGCTCCACGTATTGGCACTAAGATGGAATAAAAGAAATCAATTACTTTTAAGTTTTATTGTGACATGAAAACTTTTACGAGGTTATCAGTCAAGAACTCATCCATAAAGACACGAACTTATTCATCTGTAAAAGTTTTCATCAAGCGCAATAACATTAAGTATTTGTACTACTGGACTTATGCCCTTTTAAAAATATATGATTCAAATATTTTTTAATGTCTTTGTGTGTGTTTTTTATTTTTAAATTCATATATAGAGCAAAGACTACCCTAAGTGTTTTCAATAGTATTGTTGGTAATAAATGCTGTATGAGTATTTACCATGTATCTGTAACTTGTGGTCCTCTTTTTTAAAAACAACTTTAAATTGTATGTTACCCTATTCTTGCACCAAGTCCTCAGTTTCAATTTTTGGAAAGACCTTTCTGCTGAAACCAGTGTTACAAGGGGAGTTTAAAGCAATCTCAACGTCACTGAGACATCTACAGTAGAAATTATGATATAACGAAAAAAATAAGCTTATGACTATGACCAATGGTTGAGAGGTCGACGTGCGCCGCCCCAGTACTTTATCGTTGACTTGTACTGAAACGATTGTTTGTTGGGGTGGGGTGGGGTCTTCCTTAATATTTATTAACAAGAAGATTATGCATAATGTTACAGAAGTCTTTTCACTGGCATGTGAGAAAAATGCAAGTATATAGCAAGTTACGTTGATTATTGATTAAAATGTTGTTATTGTTCTCAAGAGAATAGTAAAAAATAACGCATTATTTTCATAGATTCACGGATTGTAAACATTAATTAATGTTACATTGTCTCGTAAACAGTGCTAAAATTGACTTTTAGTTTGACATCATATCTTTTAGCAATGTTGACAAGGTGATTATTGGATTTTAGTTTGAAACGATTTTTTTTTTGTGATTCAGAACTATGATCATTGCGTTTCACTCATATTTCTCATATGTTTACATCATTAGATGTACTAACTTGATACATCGTACATACATATATTATTAATATTTATGTTTTATGAGATATTTCCTTCTCAATTTGTATCTGCGAGGTACTAAAATCTATCCGACTAAATTATTTAACAACTTGTGGATGATACAAATAATTTGTGAGCTAACCGATAAAGTTGCTGTTTCCAACATATTCTTGACAGAGGTATTCTTGACATAGTCTTTTAGTAGCGATACTAATACTAAAGATACTAATCCTTTACCTCACAGAAAAGCGATTAGGTCTAAGAATAATACATCTCGATCAGTAGATGAGAATGTACAATGTAAGTCCGTCGACAGGGCGTACTTACATGTGGAGCACAGACTTGATGGGCATGATTTTACTTCCACAAGAAATACTAGAACAAATTCTAATAATAATTTGAACACTAGAGACCGCAATTCTTTAAGACAAAGATCAAAAGATAACTCTGTTAGATCAACTTCTAATAGTAAAAGTTTGAAAGAGTTTAAAAGCAAAATGTTTTTGAATCGGAATCATGATAGTCATGATGATGAGAATGTATTCGAACTCTGATAGTCGAAAGATTATTAACAATTCTTAGAATCGGAAAGATGCGAACACTGGTTCTAGTACTGTTGCTAATCAGTCAGATCATAGTTCTAGTAGATTGACACAGAAAACTGATCGCAGAACTCGTTTACGTAGTCTTGTTTTAAGTTTGAGAAATGAAAGCTCAAGTTCTTTAGAATAAGGAAACAGTGAGTATTTGGTAGATGACGATAAATGTTGAAATGAGAATGAAGAATTCGGAGAGCCTGATGAAGTTTGCGAAGCGGAAGTAAATGTTCTTAATAAGGATGTGTATTGTAGTGAAGGTTAGATATCTTATGATAGAGAACTTAATGATATTATACATGTTGGTAATGCCGTAGGTCAACAAGCGGTTATGCAATCTTTAACAGAACGCTATAAGGATACCAGAGTTTTTAAAGTTCAAAGCTGTACCATTTCTAATTTGTCCAAAGATAATTCAGGAACGGTAAGTACAATAAATAGCCTAGTAAAACAAGTACAGTCTTTGACAAATAAGATTAGGGAATTAAAAAGCATTACACAAAGTTGGTCAAAGGCAATTGAGTGAAGTTTCAAAACAGTAAGTAATAATGGATGAGATAATGAGTCTACGAGATGGTTCTGATAGTAAAAATTTGCTTTTAAGTCCTAATCTAAACGAAATTCCAAGATGGAATGGAGAAATCTTAAATGAGAGTCCTGTTATGTTTTTTAAAAATCTGACTCTATATTTTAGTTGTTTTAGCATTGAAGATAGACAGATTTTGCGTTTACTAGCTATCGACAATTTTGTGAGGGTTTCTTGTAATATTGTAATAGTAAAGATAAGATTGAGGAAAGAAAACGAAGAGTAAGACCCAAGAGAATAAGATGGCAAATGGAAAGGAGTTATGCACGTGAAGTGTGTGAGTTAGTTGAAAGGATTTGTGATGATGCAATATCAGATGTGGAATTAATAACGGAGATTACTAATATGTTACCCTTTTTTATGAGGACTTGTTTGGCAGTAGCAAATTATGAAAGTATGAAGCAACTGTTAGATTTTATGAAGAGATATGACACTGCTAGGTTGAATAAATTGAATTTAAGGGCACGGTTTGGTCGTACAAGGACTAGGATATATTGGAATAGAAACGTATCAATTAAGAAGTATGTTTCAAATAACAAACGATTAACTTCTAAGGAAAATCATTCCTTATTTGAAAAAGATAATTTTAGGTTTCTTGGTTGTCCCACAGACATAACTTTCGATAATGAGAATAATGACTAGATTATCTGAAAGTCAGTAGCGGAAAAGTAGAGCATTTAAACTGCCGAAACAGGTGAGGGAAGAGGCTCATCAATCATTTGCTTTTTGCATGAATGTTGTAACTAAAACTAGGATTTATAGACACTCAAAAATTCGAGAAAGACAGGCAAAAAGGTAGTAAAACAAGTCAAAATAGGCTTCAAAAGTTAAAATAGGCTGTCATATTTTTTTCTTTTCTCAAATGTAGACACTGATTTCAAAACAATAAACACATATACTGAGCCTCGATAGCTCAGTGGTAGAGCGTTAGCGTAGCATTCGGGAGGTGGTAGTTTCGATCCCAGCGACCGACTATTCTGACTGAGGTATTTCCAAGATGTTCCTGTCACACCAGGAAAATGCCGGAATGCCACCTTCAACATATGCCCTGGCCGACACCTTCTCGAATCTTTTCCCCTCTCCTATCCCGGCCTGAGCCTTAGATGCCTAAACGACATAAATAAAATTCAAATTCAGAAAAATTAATAAAATAGATCAAACAATGTACAATTGGGTCGTACATACGTTGAAACTTGTGTGAATTTTTATGAGTTAAAACATACAAAAATAGGAAAGCACTTACCTCTTTTGCACAAAACTGATAAAATATCACCTTACCATCTGTGGTGAAGTTGGAATCGCCTTTTAGCCCTCAACAAGGCACTTGGAGAACTTCTTTCTTTCGGCATTCCTCCGTCTCCTTTTCAACGACTAACGTTCACTAGTCTGCTCGGTGGAATGGTGTACTCTTGAGATAAGGAAACTGATAGGTATAATTTAAAATCATATTTCTCCACCCCTCCTGGCTTTTGATAATTAGAACAGGTTTTCTATTTTGACAAATCTCTGTTTTTTCTCCTATCGCATACGAAAGAATGACTCATTTACTCGTTGCAGTATATATACAGGTCCCTCATCCCCTTTCCCCTTGAAAAATCTTCTAAGGTAATTTTACCTGTTCCGTCAAGTTTTGACATTCAGCGAAGATATGACATTTGGCAACAGTTGTCAATTCCGAAGAAACTAGTTCGCTGTCTTGAAAATGCACCTGTTGAAATATAGGATCGCATTCTCTTCATAGATCTCCGGCACTCGTGAATAATAAAAACTTCACTCTGTGTCGCGACCCTGAAGCAACATAAACAGTCATCCGAGAATAGAAATCTGGTCACTGGAATTCTCAGAAAACTGAGTCCGCCAGTCTTGAACTGTTGCTAACCACTAAAAACTTGCAGACTTGCGTATTTTTCAGGACTTTGGGAAAAATAATCTTAAA
Source organism: Lepisma saccharinum (assembly GCA_022664845.1). Taxonomy (NCBI): domain Eukaryota; kingdom Metazoa; phylum Arthropoda; class Insecta; order Zygentoma; family Lepismatidae; genus Lepisma; species Lepisma saccharinum. Next base: position 6,220 of record JAGDQP010019929.1, on the reverse strand, counting down.
ATAGTCACAAAATAGGCCTTTATCGTAAAATAGGCGCTTACACCCCAAAATAGGCATTTATAGGTGCTACAAAACTTTATAATTGGTTTGTATCTCACATAATCGGAACATATCCATGCAATAAAAGCCTACAATTTAGTTCACAGGAACAAAATAGGCAAAATAGGGCAATTACTAGCTTTAAATATAACTAATGAACCTCAAATTACTAGTGCGGGGAATTTTTGCCAATATGATTGCAGCTATGTTGTGAAGTCATCCGCGCAGCCTTTGAAGAAGAATCTTTGGAGACAAAGGAAAGTATTTATTATTATGCTGTGTCTGGTTGATTGTCTTTCTAATGTGATGGAATGATTTAAGTATTTGTTGATATTTATAGTTAATGTGAATTCAGAGAAGCTGGCGTTTGTTTACGACATGAGGTCACTTTAGCACTTGTCTACTTTATTCTGTAATGTGTGTCGGTGTATATTTATTGGTTGTAAACAACTATCATGGGGTTTGTATCAGTAAGAAGATGATGCGTTATTCGTGGTTATGGTAGCATAGCTCACTGTATGTCGAATAAAGATAATGCATGTATTCCTGACAAATCGGAACCTAAGATGTGTTTTCATATGTAGATGTCACTTGGGAACTATTATAGTTTAACGTCTACGTTTTCCACTCAGCGACGGCACAGATTTAATATCGTAGCAGTTGGCGCAGTCGGTAGGATTTTTGTACAGGTATGATTGTGGATATTGGAAATACTTGCATAATGAATTCGAATCAGCATTCTTTGTATAATTCACCGGTGATTAAGAAGGTCGTATGTGAACAGATATGTATCAATTTTGAAATTGATTCTGGTGCCTCAGTTAGCGTTGCAGGACATGATGTTTATAGTCGCTATTTCAAGCATTTAAGCTTACAACAGTCGCGATGTACTTTGAGAAGTGCGTCGAATAACTTTTTGTCAGTATTAGGAGAAATAATACTGAAGGTGCAAGTAGGGTCGATTTGTAAATTCTTGCCATTAGTTATAGTCGCAGACAATTTTCGTCGGCCCGTATTAGGGCGTTTATGGCTTGATGAATTATGGCCTAGCTGGAGAGTAAACATGTTTGCTACTTGTCAAGAACAATGTTCTGAAGGAATATTTTCATTGGTTAATAATAGTACAGGCATGACAGATAAACTTCTGCAGCAATTTGCATCCGTTTTTGTTGGTGATATTTCTAAGCCTATCATAGGCTACTCTGTGCACCTCCCTGTGAAACCAGAAGCGGTGCCTATTTTCAGGAAAGCGTACGATATACCCTTTCATCTGAGGGAGGTCGTTAAACGGGAATTGGATAAATTACAAGCGCAAGGTGTTATTTGTCTCATTGATAGTTCGGATTGGGCCACGCCATTAGTAGTGGTTAGGAAGAAGAACAATGATATTCGGCTGTGCTTGGACTTGAAACAAACACTTAATAAGGTGACTGAGAAGGTAATTTATCCGCTGCCTAGGATAGAGGATATTTTAAATTCGTTACATGGAGCCAAATCTTTCACACTATTGGATTTAAGGCAAGCGTATTTACAGCTGCAAGTGCATCCCTCTTCTCAAAAATTTTTGGGCATTTCCACGCCATGGGGTCTGTACCAGCAGAATAGATTAGCATTTGGTCTCAGTTGCGCCGCGCAGGTGTTTCAGCGTTTTATTGATACGATCACCAAGGGTATTCCGGGTGTCATTTGTTATCTGGACGATGTATTGGTATTTGCTGAGGATGAGGCAGAATGTTTTCGTAGAGTACAGAAGGTTTTAAGTAAATTCGATCAAAATTTTAGTCTAACTGAAGTTTAGAGCAAATTTAAGAAAAGGTATATAACATTCAAAATCTTAGTCTTGAAGATAAATTACAACTTTTAATTCTTTTACTGAAAAATAAATAAGTTTTTAATGCTCGACCCGATTGTCATCACACTTATGTATATAAAATTAAATTTATTGAGGAAGTAACTGTGAAAACTAGATAGTATCCTATACCTTTAAGTAAAAGAAAAGCTGTAATCAAAGAGTTACAAAATTGGGAGAAATGGGGTGTGATTGAGAAGTCTAGAAGCCCGCATTCCAACGTTTTACACATAGGAGACAAATCTAATGGTGGTATAAGACCAGTATTGGATTTGAGAAATCTCAATAAATACATAGGAGTTCCTCAAAATCGCGTAGAGAATATAAAAACTTTCCTCACAAGTTATGTTGGATCTAATTTCTTTTCGAAATTCGATTTATCTTTAGCATATTTGCAAGTATTATTGCATGAAGAAACTGCATTCCGTATAGGAAATTATCAATATCAATTTTCCGCTTGCCGTATGGTATGGTTAGTGCTGTAGCAATATTTATTGCTATGATGAATATGATGTTTGATAAAGGCACCGGCACTTGGCTTAAAATATATGTTAATGACATATGTTGCCATACTCGGTCGTTTAAAGAACATCTAAGCAAGTTGGAAATTGGGTTACGAACATTAAGGGACAACGGTATGACTATCTAACTTAAAAATGCAATTTTGCTCATCGTGAAATTACTTTCTTATGTCATATAATATCTAGAATTCAAATTAAGTCTATACCTGATAATAACAAGACTATATTAGGATATCCAACTCCTAAAAATAAAAAAAGAACTAAAAAGATGGTTAGGTATATGTAACTGTCGACAAAAGTTCATAAAACAATATAGTTATGTTGTTGCTCCAGTATATCTTTTGCTGAGGAAAAACGAAAAGTGGCATTGAGGAAGTGAACAACAAAGGACCTTCGATAGTTTAAAATACTGTTTAGTTCAGGCTCCTGCGTTGACTCAACCAGATTTGCAAAGGGATTTTTACATTGTGTCACATGCTTCCACTGTTAGAATTGCGGGATATCTAGGTCAAGGTCGAATTGAAGATCATGAGATTATTCATTATACCAGTCGTAGCTTAAAGGCGCATGAACGTATTTACACAGTTACAAAGTTGGAGTGCCTAGCTGTTACCTTTTTGATTGAAGAAGCCAGAGAACTATTAGAACAGATCAATAAGAGTAAGGAGTCTATTATTATTGTGTCTGGAATTATAAGCAAGATTAATAACTAAACATATTTAGTAAACGTATTTAGATATATTAACTAAACATCATATTGAGAGGAACTAGAAGATGATCCTAAGTTATCCAGATATAAGGTACTGAAACGGTACCATATTGATTTCGGGCATTTTGGAATCAAGTGGACTTATCTGACCGTAAAGAAATCGTTTCATTGGACAAAAATGAAAGCAGAAGTAAGAGATTATGTAAATGCATGCGGAATCTGTACATCTTCTAAACCTCGAAATAAACCTATTTCCAAAGAAGAATGTCATTATTGCAAATGCGCCATTGGATTTATTATCTGTGGATATTGTTGGCAGGTTACCTAGATCACAAACTTTAGAGTATATATTATCTTGCGTGGATATATACACTAAGTATATCATACTGTATACTTTACATAAGGCGACATCTACGGAAGTTATGAGAAGGTTGCAGAATTTTGGTCAACATTATGGATATCCATCTTGCTTATTAACGGATAATGGAACTCAATTCACGTCTAATATGTGGCGAAATTTTTTGGTAGAGGATGAAATTAAACAAATATTGACAACGAGCTATCATCCCCAAGAAAATCCAGTAGAAGGTATAACCGAGAGGTAGGAAGGATAATACGATCATATTATAGTGATGAACATGTTGCATGGAGTAAGGTGGTTTCAGATGTAGTTCAATTTCTGAATAATACTGTTAGTGATAGTCATAACTCTACTCCCTATGAGCTATTTTTGAAATTGCCCGAGAATGACTATTGGAAACGTAGGAATACAAACGAAAAATACAGTACAGACGTCCAGCCTGCATCAAGGAAATTAATATATCCAACAAGAACTAGAATACCAAGGAACAACAAGCAATTACATGGGCAAGATAAAGAGGAAAAGGATATGTTGGTTTATCGAAGATTAAATAAGCTTAGCAATTCAGAAAGTAAGCAAATAGTCAAACTTTTAATGTTATATGAATGTCCATATATAGTCCTGCATGTTCATAATAATGTAGCAGAAATATTAAGAATTACAGATCGTTAGAAAGGAAAATTTGGATAATTTGAAAATTTATAGATGTTGTAAACAGCAATATGATGATTTGATAAAATCCATCAGATGACATAACAGGTGAAGTCTCACTTTGGAATAGAAACTTGATATTGTGCCTGTGTCAAATATACTTGTTTCTATTGCTTCAACCGGGGACATTCAGTAACGGACTGTAAGCATTAATTAATGTTACAATGTCTCGTAAACAGTGCTAAAATTGACTTTTAGTTTGACATCATATATTTTAGCAATGTTGACAAGCTGATTATTGGGTTTTGGTTTAAAACGAAGTTTTCTTGTGATTCAGAACTGTGTACATTGCGTTGCACACCAAGCAAGATGACAGAGGAAGAAGAAAGATAAGAAATAGAAATGCAAAATGTATAGCGACGTGACCTCATGTCAAATGTATTTGATTATAATTACGGACATAACTAGTCTTGTTATTGTAATGTGGATGGTAAATCAATGGATATTAAATTCTACGAAATGAATTCATTTCCAAGTAATTTAAAGTATTCATATTTCTCATGTATAGAAGTTGAATAAACAATGTAAACAAACTGTATACATCATTAGATGTACTGACTTGATACATCGTATATATATTATTAATATTTATCTTTTATGAGATATTTCCTTCTCAATTTGTATCTGCGAGACACTAAAGTCTATCCGACTAAATTATTTTACAACTTGTGGTTGATACAGAAAGAAATGAGTAGATACTTGTAAATGCATGCTTATTCTCTGTATGATCTCTGTGATATAACTAACAATAAGTCGACCAAGAAAGGCTGAGTGAAATCTAAAGTTAACAATCAAAAATAAAAAGTTCCCAGCTTGCAGCCAGTGCAGAAGAAAAAAGTGGCTATCTTCCTATATTAATAGAGGGGGGAAATAGTAGCTAAAGTGCTAAACTAATATTCCAAATTACTAAGTTTAGTTTGAAATGGCATAATTTGACAACATTGAATCATGACGTTACAGTACAATCATCACGCTTTTTTATTGCTATAGGCCTAGTCAAGAAATTGCATGCAAAAGTGAATATATGTGATTTTATCAACCACACGCTGAATAATGTTAATATAATAGAATTGTATAAGAAGTTATCTTAAAGAACTGTACAAAATTTAGACGCGATAATCTCCGGGTACTTCCGGTACGCATTTTGCACATCTTTGCACACAAACCTAGGGTCTGGTATGTGTGCGCTTAATTTTAATAAGTTTTTAGTTCAGCGTGCTCAACTTCGGTTAGTTTTGAGTTCAGTACATTCAATTTCGGTGACTTTTGAGTTGAGGGGGGCTTAATTTTGGTGACTTTTCTGTTGAGTGGGTTCAATGTCGGTGAATTTTGAGTTCAGTGTGCTCAATTGTGTTCAATTTTGTATTGATCACGCTCAGTTTGGGTGATTTTTTTATTTTAGTGCGCTCATATTTAGAACAAGTGAGTTTAGCTAAACAAAAAACTGAGTTCTGAGCGTAAAATTTGCATTCATTCGCTAGTATCAATTTACGCTGTTAAAAGTTGTCATATATAAGCAAAATCTCCTTTTCAGTTTCTTTGTTTAGTTGCCTGATGATACTTTTCCTGCACGTGTATGTAGGAAGTAAGTACTCTTCGAGAAGTATGAGGTAAGATTCTCTAATGCAATGTGCTTAACTATGTCCTTTGTCATAGCAAACAAAACATTGTAACTTTGCTCTTTTAATGCTATCAAATATACGCTTCATATTGTTAAAAGAATAACCAGAAAATACTTACATGACGTGGCCCGCGTGGGTAAATTATACCATATAGGGTAATTCCGGTATAGTTTTCACCCGTATTGCCACCTACACCGGAATTACCCTATTAATATATTCATTACATTAACTTGAAGTGAAAATTAATACGAACGGCTGAAGTATCAGCGAGTAAAGGGTGTAAGACTTTCTGTTTGTTAAAGATTGATGGATTTGTTGCAGTGTCTACACCAGTCGTAAAAGAATCGTTGTTAAATCGTTAAGAAAGAAATTACAAACTTTATATTATGACTCATCCTTTACATGTTC
>JAGDQP010019928.1:20166-34096 GCA_022664845.1 Lepisma saccharinum | reverse complement strand
CTATGTTCGTATGAATACATTGTTGATGGAGTATGTTGACATTGTTTCCTACACTTAATTCTATTGCCGGCTGGGTGGCCGAGCGGTCTGCGGCGATAGGCCATCGGCTCGAAGGTTTCGTGCTCGAGTCCCGGCAGGGGCGCATGTGGGGATTTTAACAGTTAAAGGCGAATCTTTCCGATTGAAAATTCCGCTCTTAAAGAGTGGTCCCTCATTCCGCTGTATGAAGATTGTGTATTCAGCTCTTTGATTTAGTGTGTAGAGTAGACCGAAATCAGAATGTCCAAATTGCACTATTACCAATCAGATATTCTTTTGATAATTTATACCAATTAGTGGTTAATGCTTGATTTTGTAATTTTTTTATAGTGATTTAACAACTAACATTGACTAAGCAACATAATAACTGATTTGAATTAATGTTGTTTTTATTAGTGTAGTTTATTCTCCTACAGGGACTCAACGTTGTTTGCATTTTCAATTTCAATGTGCCAATGGTCGCTGCATTAGACAAGAATTTGTTTGTGACGGTGATAATGATTGTGGAGACGAAAGTGATGAAAAAGCGCCAAGATGCCGTAAGTGAAGACTCATTTACTCTTTCTTTCTTTTTTTAGACCTACTCTTCAATAAATGTCACGTTTCTATTCATTAAATAAAAAAAAATAACTCCTTTAATTTTTTGAAACGTTCGTAGTCTGTAGTGTATAGTACTTTCGTAGCATTTATGTTTCACGCTCCTATCCCCGCATTGCAATACTGTTTAGTTTCTAATAATTTGTATTGTGTGTATACGAACAACTGAACTCAGAGGTATTACACCTCTCCGAGTTCCTAGAGTTAAATTAAGAAGAGGTAAACAATAAGAGAAGATCTTTTACTTTTGAATAAAATAGAATCCGAACAAAAGCACCAGAGGTGCAAAAAGTGGAGCCAAGTTCTTTAGCCCTAAAAAGGTGTGAAATGGGAGACGGATGAGCCAAGTTCCTTGGTGACAGCATGTAACAGGAAGAAAGGAACTTGGCGCGAGCTGGCAACAGCCTTAGGGTTGGTGGCGGTGGACGTAGTGGGTTTTAGGATCCTCACCACCCTTATAGCTTGAGGATCATGAACCTTGCCACCTCGCGCCAAGTTCCTTTGTTCCTGTTACATGCTGTCACCAAGAAACTTGGCTCATCCGTCTTCCATTTCACACCTTTTTATGGCTAAAGAACTTGGCTCCACTTTTTGTACCTCTGGTGTTTTTGTTCAGATTTCACAGCTTTTTGTACATGTATAATATATATACTCGCTCGCTCGGCCTCGTTTAGGTCCTCGCCCCTCGTAGCTGGCCGCGCCCCCAACTTCGAGTTTTTGGGTACTTACGCCCCTTTATCGTAACCACCCTCCAGGACACTGTGCTTCCATGTTGCATATTTTCCCCCATAGCCACCACCCGTAGGAACGAGATATTTATTGAAACATAGGGAAGCTTTGCCATATTTATTGTAACCAACTTGTGATGATACAGCAAATTTGCTTCCTGCTGGCGGCCCAAAAATCCACCACCACCAACCCTAAGGCTCGAACATCATCTGGTGTTTTGCTCGGATTTCACAGCTTTTTATACGTGTATATATATATATATATATATATATATATATATATATAATATACTGGGTTAGACTCGCTGGGTGTGCTGCCCCAGAATTCCGTGTGCGCCCCAACTTCAAATTTTTAGGGCTACGCCCCCTTTATTGTGATCAGACTTTCTGGGGACAGCGCCCCATGCTGTGCAGACCTTTTCCCATATCGCCTAGGGGGCTGCACGCTCATAGCGGTGGTTTGATCCATTTATTGAAACATTTTCGTGATGGTACACCTTCATACCAAATTTCGTTTCTCTAGCTTCAGTGGTTTGGAAAATGGTATTTGGGCGGCTATGTTGAATTAAAGAAAGCGATTTTTAAAAAGTTTTCTTACATTGCCGTTACCTACTTCTGATGGTACACCTTCATACCAAATTTCGTTTCTATAGCTCGAATGGTGTGGAAAAAGTTTTTGTGCGGCCATTTTGATCCAAGTTAACAACTTTCTCAAAAATGTAAATTATTCGTAAACTACTCTTGTTAATACACCTTTATGAAAAATTTCGTATCCCTAGTTCAAACGTTCTGGAAAATGGATTATGAAGTCAGCCATTTTGGATTCAAAATGATGTCTTTGCAGATATTTTGTAATCTACTAGTGATGATATACCGTCATACTTCGAAATTTCATATTTCAATTTTTAACATCTTTTTTCTTACAGAACCTTAAAATCGCTGATTTCGCAATAAACTCTTGTTCCTGTATAGCATGCTGACGTTTTGTGACACGCGGAACTCGGTTGCATGCACTGCCGTACGTGTTGATACTCCCCTCGATTCGCTCGCGTCGCTGCGCCAAGAATCCCACGGCAGGCCGCGTATCGAACTTGAGGAGTTTGGAGGAACTGCGTCTATCACAACCAGAATCTGCAGTGCACTGCGCCACATGATGCAGATATTCCCTCATACTCCAGAGCGCTGCGTCCGAATGGGGAAACTTCCACATTCTGCCTGTATAACATGCTCCTGGCAGTGCTAACGTTTGTGACGAGTAAAACTTGGTGGGACACGCAGGAGTATTGCAAGTTGGCGCGAGGAACTAGGCTCATCCATATTCCATTTCACCACTTTTTAAGGTTGAAGGAGTTGACTGGACAGTTTGCACCGCTGGTGCTTTTGCTCGTATTTCGCAGCTTTTGACACTTGTGTAATTTATATACTCGCTTCGCCTCATTGGGGCGCTGCCCCCAGAATTCCAAGATGGCCTCGCTGGGACGCACCCCTTTATCGCAATCAGGCTCCAGCTGGGAACTGTACCCTAGTAGGGGAGACGAGCCGAATTTATTCTAACCTACTCGTAATGGTACACCTTCATACCAAATTTCGTTTCTCTAGCTTCAATCGTTATAAAGTGGGGCTTGGGCGGGCATTTTGGATAAAAGATGGACACATTTTTAACGTTTTCTGATATTTTCGTGACATACTCGTGATGATACACTGTCATAACAAATTTCATTTCTCTATCTCGAACGATGTGAAAAATGGTATTTCAGCAGCCATTTTGAATCAAAGATGGTGAATTTTTTAAAACGTTGTTATGTTTTCCTAAACTACTCTTGATAATACATCATTATGCCAAATTTCGTATCTCTGGCTCAAGCAGTTGGAAAATGGATTTATGACGCCCGCCATTTTGGATCCAAGATGGCGTCTTTAGAGATATTTTGTAATATTTTCATAATCATAATAATGTTGTACTGTCGAACTAATAATTACTAATAATGTTATACTGTCAAACTAAATTTCATTATTCTAGCGGCAGCCGTTTAGGCTGTGTATTCTTTAAAATTTTAGGGTTGGCGGCCATTGTGAATCCAAAATGGCGACTTTTTCAAATTTTTAAAAAGATTTCTTAATTTGCTATCAATGATGTAGTTTCATACCAAATTTCACTGTTCTATCTTTAATCGTTTAGACTCTGTATTCTTTGAAATTTTAGGTTTGGCAGCCATTTTGAATCCAAGATGGCAACCTTTTCAAAATGTCGGAATTTTTCCTTTATCTACTTATCATCCTCTACCTTCATACCAAATTTCATGTTTCTAGCTTACTCCAAACACCCTAAACAATATGATGAGTGAGTGAGTCAGTGAGTGAGTGAGTGAGTTAGTGAGTGAGTTAGTGAGTGAGTGAGTCAGTTAGCCTAAAATGTGCAATTTCAGGGGTCCACAACTAGAACATAGTTTGAGATACGAATATGAAATTTTGTACATCTGCACATATTTACCATATCTCCATAATGGCAAAAGCTCATATTCCTATCTTTAACATCTTTTTTCTTACGGGGCCCCCAAATCGTCGATTTTGCCATAAACTCTTGTTCCTGTATAACATGCTTCTGGCAGTGCTGACGTTTTCTGACGTGAAGAACTTGGCTCATGCACTGCCGTGCATGTTGATAAGGGCAGATAAAAAGATTCTGTCGTTGCTCGACTGGGAATAGACTTGTAGCAAGAAATTTAGTCTCCCGGGACACATAGGAAAGCATTCACATGATTTGTTGGAATTAAATTTATGAATTTTTAATATTATTTACGGTCTTTAGGCATTTAAGACTCAGGGCTATTATTTGTTCGAGGCTGTCATTTTTAGTGGATCACCAGGTCATAAGTTACTTTGTTTTGGCTCTGAAGATAGGTGTGTATAACTAAAACGTGAGTAGTGTCAATGTTATATAATGACAGAATAGTTTCAAATCAGTAAAGTTGATACATACAAGAAACGGTTAGAATCGTAAGCGACAAAATAAAAAAAAAATACACGGAGAGGATTGGCAACCACAGTGATGATTTTGATGAATTATTAACGTATTTAAAATATACACTATAATTCTGTATTTATTTGGAATTGAAATATCCATATTATATTCATAGATTTAATGAAAATAAAAAATGTGCTAATAATGATTTATTCTGCATAATGAGAGAATTCTCAACTAACAATTAAAACACCAGAAATTATACTTCTCAAACCAGAAATGAGTGACATATATTGTTTTATATGTGGTATTAGTTTTGTGGTACCGTTGGTTAAGATATGAATGTTATAATATTTTTATACTTTCATCAGCAGTTCGAATTCTATGCAGGGAATCATTTTTTTATTTTTACGAAAAGGAACCGCAACTTCAGTATAATAGATTGTATTTAGTTTTTTTTGAAATTCGAAATGAAATTTTATTACGTTAGGCCTAAACGTTAGGCACTTTCGTAGCTAATAAAATGTTGGCTTATATATGTATTTACGTTTCAATCTTTCCTGATAGCTTAGATACTATTAATAGAGTAGATACCTCCTCGTTGAATGCTGCAGCCCTGCCAGCAGGTTTCCACATTTGATCCCGGAAGAATTGTGATACATCGCTAGTGTGACTTATCGTTCCGCAACATTGGTGCCCGCATTGGACGGGCTGCGTCCACAGTGCAGTCCATATGGATTAGATGGCTCCACAAAGGGACTACACCACGAGATGCCAGATCCCAATGACCGCACCATACCACGAACCGTGAGGACAGACCCCAGGCTATAGTACAAACTACAAAGTTTCATTAAATCAAGATCCCAAGAAATGTATAACTAATAACATTCTTTCATCTACGATTAAATGGTAGAGATTGAAATAATGTGTTATTAATAACCAGTTCTTCATTACGTATTAGAGAAAATGAATTCTAATATGCATTTCACTGTAGTAGAGACAGAGTTTTCGAAGATCGCTGTTCTCGTTTCACACACACGTATATGTGTATAGCTACATCTTAAAACATTCGTAGAGTGTGAAGCGGAGGTCTGCGACTTGCGTCATTAATTAAAGAGCCGTTAAGAATACCGGACTATATAATTAAATTGCACTTAACCCTAGAGTAAAAATTCTGTAACTCATTTGATGAAAGCAAGAAACAATCATCCAAACTACACGCGTAATATCCACGTTCCAGAAACGTTCTTCACTCCTTTTCCTCGCTACACAAATATGCTGAATATTTTGTAACTTGGATTAAACCGTCGAGAGATGATTATGGAAATCTTGCTATTTTCGTTTTGTGCATTTGCCTACATATTGTTTAATGAAAGTCTAAAAATATATCTGAAAGAAAAAGGTGAACAAGCAAGATAAAAATTGTCCGAAGTAAAAAAGTAATAAACTTTTTAAAGTTATAACTTTTCATCCACTAATTGAAGAATTTATAAAATGACTGTATATGAGAGACTTTTCTTTTAGTCATGCATAAAAGTTTGTTTTTACTTTGTAGTACGAATTGTTTAAGAGAAATATGGCTATAAAAGTTTTTTTTTTTTGTTATTTTACCCAAATTCTAACGTATTCTGCAACCAGTCAAACGCCACAACATTGCAAGCTAGTATTTATGGGTAATATTAAAAAATAAAATAGGCTTTTAAAAATGTAAATATATAGGAATATGTGATAGTAACAATACAATATTGTATTGTCACCCGACTTACGCCATTGCAAATTTTCATCATTGTATGACATCGGGAAATTAGCTAAATTACTGTTGCAAGATTTGAGAACACCACGAACCATTGTGAACTAAAGAAAAGAATGTAAAAATATCCCTTTTGTATTTATTGTAACGTATTATTAGTATATTTATTGTTCACTAGAATCACATTGCGTGTGCAAAAGCACTGTAGAAGTGCGCTTTATTTTTTATGGTGGAGACTAAACCAAATGAAAAAAAATCAATACAGTTCTTCCACATCTGTTTTCATGTTTGCAACTAAAGAAGTATGGATGATTGAGGTCATCACATCGGGTATTTAACTGTATTTGAGGTGATTTTAGAGAAAGAAACATTGAACATAAGTTTTAAAATGTTCATTGTCCGCTGCTCAAGCGCCAGTAGCAGTTGTTGATGGTCCCGTGAAGGTCTGACCCGAAACTTCTACGATTCGTGGGGGTAAGAAGAAATCTTGAAGTGGAACCTCTGTTGAGCGAAGAGTACGTGACACTGAAACCACACCAACGGGGCACGTAGTGGTTCGTTGTGCTTCCCAAGAGTCGTTCCGCACTGCCGCTGGACGTAGTCGAAGAGACCAATCGTTAAGAGAACTATCTTCCAGTTAGGAGACCAGTACTCGGTAGTTTATCACCATATTCAGAGAGGACAGTGGCTCCGTGGTAAGAGATCCGCTTGTTCTCAAGTACAACTCTGTTTGAGAGTGCAGTCCCTAAGTAAAGCGATCTCTCCGTTGAAGAGACTACTACACCCAATTATTCGTCTCTTAGATTGTGAAACAGAATAGCTGAGGGAACCTCTCAGAAGGATCATCCATTCAAAAAGACAAACAATATAATTGCTGGAGCACGATTTATTTAGTGCTTGCGTTACGATCGTTCTAAATAACACGACCACCTCAGCCGGTATATTCAGGCATGTACAATAACTTTCTACAAGTGTTCACTTTTCACTTGAAATAACATATAAAGCAAATATTAATTATAAAAGAGATAATTCAGTTCTTTTTCCTCCTTATTAAGTTCCACTTAAAACATTGTTTAAAAATATAATGATTAGCACGGAAACTAATCACTATCACTTCCAACGCCATGCGCCATCTCTTGAGCTACGCAATTAACACTAACGGCAACAGTCATGCAAGGCAGGCCGTTGCAAAGTGTGTGCTTTCTTTAAATATTTCAGATTATTTTAAATACTGGTGCAGTCATATATAATATGTGTTTTTCATTTCCAGCTGTTACAACACAGCCTTCTAGATCCAGATACGAACATCTAATTTTTTATCCTAGCTCCCCGTCACCCAGTAAGTAAATTTCTAAATTATTACTATATTTTCATATTATGCTTCCATATTTAAGGAGACATTTTATTTTTATAGTAAGTAACATTCGCGAAAAATACTAATCGGTTTCAATAAAACTTAATCAGTGTATAGTACAGAAGAAATAACAAAGTCAAAACTTTTTAGTATGTTTGGAAAAAGTGTTTTACCGTGTGTCTGAAATTCACCTGCACTGAATAATAAAGGCTCAACTTTCAAAGATGGTTATTATATGCTATATTAATCATGATGCAAAAGATAATAACTAGTAAATACACTGTTAGAGCTTCAAGAATAAAAACGGTGATTAAAAATTAAGAAATGTTAAAATATCACTGAGAAATTAACGCTCTGTTTTTTTCTCGGCCTAACCAAGCAGAGATTGACCTAAAGCTATGAAATTTATATGCTATTGGAGATACACACCTCAAAGCTCAGTCAGAGCTGAAATAAGGTCACTTTCGATGACACGGACGGACCAGCACATAGGTGAACCGGTGATCGGGTCCAAAACTTGACTCGGTCATGACCCGAATGATTCGACTGACTAGGTGACCTTGTCTTGATCACTATAACTTAACTGACTCTGCGACCTACCAAGTGGCCACTTGATCATCTTATAACCAATAACTTATAAGCGTCCCGTGGTAATTGTTTTTGTAGAAATTCTAATGATTTACGGAATTTCGCTTTCGTAAAGACTAAAATTTCCCTGGGATGGTATAATTTAATATGTATTCAAGCAGTTATTATATTAGAAAAAAAAATGATTTAATATCTTGTAGAAATATTCCTGCCAAAGTCTTTTCAGTAAAACTACGAGGGTTGTTCGATAAATTCTCGGCCTGAGAAAGAAAACATTTTTTTTTCAAAACTTTCTTTTATTTTTCAACATAATCACCTATTAAATCTATACACTTAGACCAACGCTTTTCCAACTAATTTATACCTTCATTAATACGATTTATCAAATAAATAAATGATACGATTTATCAAACTCTGCAAAGTAAACATTTTTCTCTGATATGAGCTCTTCATTTGAAGTGAATCCTCGTCCCTCGAGCCATTTCTTTAGGTTCAAGAACAAGAAATAATCGCTTGAAGCTACATCTGTCGAATATGGTGCACAGTGCAGTAATTCGAATTGCAATTCGTAGAGTTATGCAGCAACAAATAAAGATATGTGTGCTATGCATTGTCGTAGTAGTGGAAATGCACTTTTTTCTTCCGCAGATGTGGATGTATAGGTTTAATAACATCCTTTAATTGCTCCAACAATGATGCATAATACTCACCAGTGATTATCTCGTTTTTAGGTAGTTTACGCACAATACAGCATAAACATACAAAAACAGTGGATATCACTTTTCCAGATGATTTAACACAATAAATCTTTGCTTTGTCTTTGGCATGTAACGGTGAATCCACGTTTCATCAACAGTAACGTAGCGTCGCAAAAACTCGGATGAATTGCGTTAAACATGTCCAAACAATCCCGAAAAATGTTAATTCGAATGCGCTTCTGGTTGACCGTTAACAAAGAAAGCATCCGTCGCGCTGACACCTTCCTCATACCCAAATGTTGTGAACACTACCTAACGAGATCTTTGTAATGTCAGAAAGCTCGCGTACATTCCAACGCCTGTCATTTAACAGAGGATTGCGGATTTTGCGATGGTTTCCTCGGTCGTGGCGAACTTACATCATCAAAAAATGGAAGTTCGACATTGTTTAAATTAAGCTACCTACTTTTTATAGTCGAAAACGATGGAGTAAATTAGCTTAATGTAGAATCTAACTCTTTCTGTTTATCTGTTGGGGCCAATTCTTCTATAACAAAATATTTTATTACGGATCGAATATCGAATGTACCCATTTTTCATGCAAGAATGTCAAGAACTGTCACAACTTATTTGCGTCACAACAAACAACTAAACAAACGTTTTTGAAACTTCACGGTACGCCATCTACCGGGTCATACTTGATAATTTATAATCATCATTGTGAAATACTAGCGCCATCCCTGTGTTAGACAGAAACGTTATCGAACTACCCTCGGATGTGGTTTCTTTAATCCTCAAATAAAATTTAAACGCAAGAAAGCATAATTGCAATGTTTTGAAATAACAATTGAATAAGTGCAATTAGTTTTTACAAGAAAATTTTGCTTCAAGTTTTCTTCAGGGCATCTTTCGACATCATTACTGTTTCATATTTGAAATAATAATGTGTAAAATTTTATTTAATTTGAAATGTGTTTAACTGAAGCTTACAAAGATCTATGCTTCTAATTCTTGTTATAATTGGTATCATTTTACCACATTCAAAAGAATGTAGAAAGGAAATGGTCATTGCCTTATTTAAAAGTAGTATTCCAGGATATGTCTGATGTGTTGGTGATGTAAGAAATTCGAGAGTAGACCTAAATCAGGATAACCGAATTTCTTAATTACGGATCAAGTACATTTTTGATAATCTATAGCAATTAGTGATTAATTTTCAGTTTTATAATTTTAGTATTTTGTATTAATCGGTACTAAATTACACTGATTTCACGTTATTTTTTCTCCTACAGGAACTCAAGGGTGTAATGAATATTTGGAGTTTCAATGTGACAACGGACGCTGCATTAGAGGAAGTTTTGTTTGTGACGGTGATAATGATTGTGGAGACGGTAGTGATGAAAGAAGAGAACGATGCAGTAAGTGAAGTTTCTTTCACATTTTCTTGTGTTACTCTCGCGGCTGTTTCCTTCGACATGAAATATTATTTAAGGGTGGAATTACATGATGAAAATATAAATATATAATCACTTTCTAAATCCATTAATAGAATTGAAAACAGCTGATAATAAATAACTATAACAGTTGCAAGTACTAATAATATAAACAACAATATTGTATAACCCCAGAATTTAAATACCTGACACATTATATGCGTAACGTTAATACACTGCATAAATAATTGGACAAACTGACTGTCCATATTTATGTTGAGTTGTTGATAACAGACACAGAAACACTACGCTCGTCGGGCCCCTCCAAGGAACGCTACAGTGAGTGGATCACCAACCATAATACCGTGATCATCCAAGCATGCTGTTAAGTAGGAGCTCCAATAAAGCATGGGAATAAGGTAATTCTAGAGAGGTTTCTTTCTATCCGAACACATTTACCACTACATCGGAGATAGAGAAAGAAGGTGAAATTAGACAATAGGAAAGAACAAATAAGTGACTTTGATAGAGGGAAAGAAAACGATGAGGCCGGGAAAACTCCACTACATCTAAGTTACTACACTACAGGTGCGAATTTGACCAGGTTGATAGGTTAAATTGGTAAGGTATGAGCTTGTTAGTTGGATTGATATATAACTACAAGAGTGATGAGACGGGACGGATTACAGAGCTAATGTGAAATATGTTAGCTGCTGCAGGTATTGGGTACAACTTTGGTAAACTCTATTTTTATATGAGCTAGTCTTCGGAACTTTGGACTTCGGCCCGTCATGATTCCCCTTTAGCTGTTAAAGTCCACACCCATGCCCCTGCCGAGACTCGAACCCGGGACCTTCGAGCCGATGGTTTACAGCCGCAGACCGCTCGGCACCCGGCCGGCACAGAATCTGGGTGCGTCTCTTCGCTGTCGCCGGGGCTTCCCATATATAGAATAACATGGTCGTATGCATGCCTCCCGTCGCTGTTGCTATCGCGGTGACCACTGAACCGCTTGTGCTGAGTCTGGTTCATCGCTGCGCTAGGTTTCTCTTCAACGGCCATTCTCGCGGTCCTAAACCGATGCAGCTCCGAAGGAGGTCCACAAGTTTCACTCCGAGGTCTCTTATGTCTGTGCTGTAAATGTACGAGTACACACGGAGATCCACTCCGCCCACGGTTTCCTCAGCCTTCCGCAACACGCTCCATTCAATCTGGCATGAGTACTAGGGCTAATAGGTACATCGCTTCACAGTCGACGGGGTCCTACACCCCGTACTGTTCCTACCGCGGAATCCGTTCACCAACTTCATCGTGCCTCCAGCAGTATCTGCTGTCGTCAAAGTTCCCATCCGCTCCCTATGGGAGACGAAGAAGTACCTCTCGTTGATAACGTAATTTTATTTGGTTTATATAGCATTCTGCGTTTTTGATTTCGCGTTCTGTCAGTAGCACGTATAACGTTTGAGCTGTGAACCAATTAACAAAATTATTTCTTGTATAAGGTAACATTGGAAATCAGATTGTTCCATTAAATATTCTTTTGTAATGTAATTTGAGCTAGTTCTATTGATCATAGGTAGTAATTTTTTTACATTGTTGCACACGAACTTTCACCTGTAAACATCTGTCCAATCTGTATGAGATAGTATCTGGTAGTTAAGTACACATTTTTATTTTCACTAATGGTTTTTCATACAATGTTGCATTGGTTTGAAATATTCCATATGCTAATTTGAACCTTATATCATGTAACTCTGGTAAAAGTGATAGCTTACTTATATGTGTCCAGATATTTATCCAATTTTTTCCGGATACATGATGAATGGTTGAGAACTTATTTTCCTGTATAATAAAAACTTGTATATTCTTATAACAGACCAGTTTTCAAAATCAAACTAATTTATGATTGCACACGTCATTTCAATTATGTCATTTGTTAAATATGGAATTTTTTAAAGTACGGATGTTGACATGCACCAAAGTA
Source organism: Lepisma saccharinum (assembly GCA_022664845.1). Classification (NCBI taxonomy): domain Eukaryota; kingdom Metazoa; phylum Arthropoda; class Insecta; order Zygentoma; family Lepismatidae; genus Lepisma; species Lepisma saccharinum. The sequence goes on along the minus strand of JAGDQP010019928.1, from coordinate 21,963 downwards.
TCGACGTGTCTAAGAACTGACATAATTGTTTTACAGGATATGAAATTTGTATATTGGCAAATCGACTGTACAGCTCTATGAATTAAAAGAGAATTTGCCTGGACATCAGAGTTGTCTAAAGGCCTTACAAATTCAAATTCAAATTCTGCCTGGACTTCTGGATTTTCCAAATTTAATGCTCCCAGGTTGAGGGGAAAGTTGTTTCTGTTGGTTTTCAAAATTTGATGTTTATAAAGAATGTACTTGTTTATATCGGGAATAACCATTTTGGATATAGGAAATCGCTGGCATATAGCCTATAGGTGCATTTGGTAATGGTGAAACAATTTATAAATCTTGCCCAGGAAATCAAATGTTGAAAAGAATTTTAGTATTTTATCAGATCTTGATCACAATATTAAGTAGTTGTTCTTCGTTGATTTCAACTAACCACGGAGCGATGACGTTTTTGAATTTGATATAAAACTGTATGGATATCCCATCATCTCCTCCTACTGCCTGTAAATTTGACTCAAGTATGGCTTTTCAACCTCCGCTGCAGTGACATTTTCACCTACATAAATACTTTGAATATCGGATAATGTATCATACTCCATCATGTTAATTTTATCACTGTCAATAGGATGTTGAACATTTTGTTTAAAACTAAGTTCGTAATGGTTGCGAACGCACCTTGAAAGTGTTTGTGTTTGATGTTTGTTATTTGTAAATTCATTCATAAATTTATAAGCTCCTTTTTTTCGTTTTTCAAGGATATGAATATAGCTTGGTTTTTCTTCAATACCTCTGTTGTTTAAACGACTTCTTATAACAATACTCTTATCTCTAAACTGAGTGAGTTTGCAAATGAGGGCTTGGATTTGTCGTACCTTTGGATTATCAATTAATTGGTTATACTTCATTCAATAAAATATAATATTAGTATTTTAGTTGGTTTCTGTGAAATTTACCTTTTTCTCTAGCGTAGTTTTTAGTTTGAAAAATAATAGCTCTTTTGTTTGTTGCCACCACAAAAGTTTACTTTTTTACCAATTGATAGTTTTTTATATTAGTCTATTCTTCATCCTGGAGAAGAGTGTCATTTAATTGCCAATTGAGGGACCTCCGAAGATGTGATGTGAAGGTTCCTTCAAACGAAACAGAGACGCAGAATGATCCGAGAACTCTAACTTGTTAACTTTGACAGCTTTTATATTGTCTCGCAAGCTTTTGGTAGTATATACTACATCTAGGCGCGAGTTCCTCTTACTATAGAGAAAAGTACGTTCGTTTGAATTTGGTTGTTTATATTTGCAGGAGTCTGTCAAGTAGAATAGTTCAGTAACATGTTTTAGAGCTTATGAATATATGCTTGCGTTGCTATGACCTTCTTTTTCAATAATAGAGTTGTTATCACTGATTATGATATAGTTTGTATTGTGAAGACTTTGCAGAAATAGAGCAAGCTCATTGTAGATGAAATTAGTTCTTGCTTTTTGATGCTGATAGACGCTCGAGAATTACAAACTTAAGTATATATCTGGTGTAGTAAAAAGTAATCCATTATTTTGCCGATAGATGGCTTCAGTGATCTGTATCTCGCGTTGTATAAGTCCGATCGGGTTCAACGAGATGGCGTTCAAACAATGAGATTGCGTACTACAAACACTGTTCAGATAGTTGTGATGAGTTGACTCAGTGTTGTGTGAGCGCGCGTCAAAATGGACACTAGCAAAGAGAAAATACGCTATATTTTACAGTTTTTCTTCGATAAAGGCGAAAACGCAAGCCAGGCGGCTGCAAATGTGGATAGTGTTT
>JAGDQP010019928.1:0-19766 GCA_022664845.1 Lepisma saccharinum | reverse complement strand
CGCCGGCGCAAACGGTGCCCAAGCCAGGATTGACGGCCAGGAAGGTTTTGCTGTGTGTTTGGTGGGATTGGCAGGGAATTATCTACTATGAGCTGCTCCCCTACGGCCAAACCCTTAACTCGGAACTATACTGTCAACAATTGGACCGTCTGAAGGCAGCAATCGCCCAGAAGCGCCCAGCTTTGGCCAATAGGAGAGACATTGTGTTCCACCAGGACAACGCCAGGCCATACACATTGATAGTGACTCGCCACAAGCTCCGGGAGCTTGGTTGGGAGGTTCTTATGCATCCACCTTATAGTCCGGACCTGGCACCGAGTGATTACCATCTGTTCCTGTCCATGGCGAACACGTTTGCTGGTGAAAAATTCGCTTCAAGAGAGGCTTGTGAAAATCGACTGTCTCAATTTTTTGCCAATAGGGACAAGGGCTTCTATGAGAGAGGCATCATGATATTACCTTCCAAATGGCAACACGTTATCGAACAAAACGGCGCGTATGTGACCTAAATCGTATCATTCTAACTATGGTAAGTCAAACCTTCAATGTCATGCAAAAATAATGGATTACTTTTTACTACACCAGATATCATTTGCATTTTACGTAAGATATACGCGACAAAGAATCATGGAATTCTTCCTGGATAATATTGTCTGCCCATGCAATAATAGGCACTGATTTATTTGTATTTGTAACGTTATTTTAGAAAATATTGTAATTTTGCTATATCATGTTATTCGGCAGAACCCCCTTCTCACATTACACTGGTCGGTTACTGCAGCTGTGTATAGAGATCTCTTGGTTAACCAGGTCCACTCAACGATCCAACTTTATTTCCAGACGGGAATGCTATATTCCAGGATAATAATGCCTCCATTCACACTACTGCCCTGTTCAAGTGTGGTTTCACGAGCATGTCGATCAGGTTCTACATCTTCTCTGTCCCGCGAAGTTCTCAGACATGAATATCATCGAGTCTATGTGGGCTGTTTTGGAAACCAGTTTTTGGCGTCGATTTCCACCTCTATCGTCTCTACCTGAGTTGGAGGCTGTGCTACATGAAGAATGGCTTCAAATTCCACTTAGCGCCATTCAAGACTTGTATCGGTCTATTCCGTCCAGAATTGAAGCTGTATTACGTGCTGAAGATGGACCAAACTCGTATTAATACAAAATGTTCCGACTTCCACAAGTGTTTCCATTATTTTATCCACTTACTGTATCTCAGAATCCGTAAGCTACAAATATGAAACAGTAATTATTTTAAGTCAGTTATAAGTGGGAAGCAGCTAATAGCTATTTCAGATGGTTATACCATAATTCAGGGAAAATTTCGCTGAGTAACTGTTATTTTTTATTTGAAATAACAATTACAGAATTCCTACGCCTACAATGGTTAGACACAATAATTGCTACCTTCACTCATTGTGGTTCGTAATCTCTGGTGCGGATCCTTTCAAATATTGTGTTTACCTCTTATCAGCATTCCAAATAGATGATACACTGAAAAAAATTAATTCGCAAGAACTAATTTTAACAGTATGAAACACTGCGTCTACGACAATGACATTGAATGTATAGACACATACAACGTCTTTAAATTTCATTTCAATTGGTTAAGCAATATTAGAAACTACACTGCTTGTCATTAAAAATTCAGCACCAAGAAGGAGACATCGGATTAATGCAAAATTTGCTGAATATATAGAGCATAAGAGGCATCGATTATGCCATATAGGAACAGTAATCGGAGGCAGGTCAAAGAGCCACAGTGCAGTGGTAGATAACTGTTGGTGTGACTTGAGTGTGTGTGTATGGACAAAAGATGCCTCGTCGTCGAATGCGGCAGCCCTGCCAGGAGATTCTCACATTTGATTCCGGAAGATTGTGCCACATCGCGAGTGTGGTTTATCCTTCCTCAACATTGGTGCCCGTATTGGACGGACTGCGACCACAGTGCAGCGCATATGGACTCGGTGCCTACAGAAAGGGGTTACGCATAAGTTTAATAATTTGCTATTTGTACCATACGGTATCTATCTGCAAATTTAAGGCTGCTATCTTCTCTCCTTCTTGGCGCTGCATTTTTAAGGGTGAGCAGTATATTTACTACAGAATTGAACGTTGCTTCTGAAGTTATATTGCAGCTATCAAAGTACAAATATTTTTTTCAGGGTGAACGACAGCGTACTTTTACTTTTTCTGGGCTGTAGCATGCAAGTACAGAGTTTCTTCAAATCAAGATCTCGAGAAATGCATAACTAATAACATTCTTAGAAGTTTCTTCAAATCCAGCTACGATTAAATGGCAGAGATCTGTTTTCATTGAAATAATATGTTGTTAGCAACCAATACTTCATTTCATATTAGAAAACAAATTCTAATGTGCATTACACCGTAGTAGAGACGTTGAGAGTTTTGACTGTTCTCGTTTCACACAACGTTCTTCACTTCGTTTCCAGGCTACACAAAAATGTGAATATTTTGTAGCTTGCACAGTAAGCCACGATGTGGTACCGCTCGTACATGTAAAAAATGCGCCCATCAGCTAGTGATTGATTTTGTGTTCGTCCACTCATGTGCCTTTCATTCATGATCAACTCTACCCACAACCATGTTTAGATGCTACATAGCTAACTGACGACATAGCATCCAGTACGACATACCGGACCTTGTGGTGTAGGGAACAAGTTTTCGTATTTCTTCTTGTTCGTCTAATTTTGTTGTTATGGTATCTGTTGCCAATCCGAATCTATTGTTAGTGTGTGGTTAGATGACGACCTGATCGATAGTGGGAAATAGACGGTTTATTTAACTATTGAGAGTGAATATCTCACCGTATGAGATCAGACTAGACAAGATTAAAATATGCGGAATCTGATAATGGAGAAGATACTGGGAAACTGATCTGGGTTACTGGGTTACTATTGTGATATTCTCGAGCAATGGATAAAATCAAATTTAATCATAAAATTCAAAATAAGGGAAAAAATTAGGATTTAGTATATTTTAATATTTTTCTTGTAATTTGTGTTGTGAAATGGAAATAAAACCGCCGCCAAGTTTTCAACGAGGATGAACAGAGTAACGCCAACGAACACTGATGCTATATAATGCAATCTATGACGTCAATTGATAAGTTATTCACCTTCGAGCAAATAGCTATACTCCTTATGATGGGAACGTCACCTTTCGACCTACATAAAGTTCAGCGGAAAGCCAAGTCAGACCTCACCACACATACACATTTACATCAATCCCGGAACAATCACTAATCACTATATAAGACAGATCAGCCATCATTTGACCCCTTCAGTTCGACTGCAAGAGCCCTACAGTTCGACAGCAGCACCCGCCAGTCCGACATCAGGAGACAGAGCGTCAATTCTATCCCAGACTGCTCAAGAAGGAAGATACTTTTTTTAATTATTTTTTGGACATCTTATTCTTTTTTCTGTGGAAATTCTGAGCCTGTTCTAAAATCATTCTTATTGGATTTTTAACTTCAACGAATTTCCAGGTATGAATGGGGGATCTGTTTTATATTGTGATTCCAAGCGTCTGACATAGGTTAGTCTATCTAAGTATCACCTCCCGAATAATATTTGCTCAAAGTTAAATAACTCCGGTAAAATCAGTTCACTGTGGCCATCGTCAGTAAATGTGGCGTGTTAAAATGTAATTAAGTTACGATTAATTACACCGGTAACAAACCCTTTCGTAGCCAAGCAGTTCTCAAGAATAGTTGAGCATTGCTACGCCAAAACCCTACTTTAAGTCTCTACCATCTGACAAATACACGTTTTATTCACCAATTTATTAACCAAATTACCATCCAACATACACCGTCGAACGACTAGTTAGAAACAATTTCTTCATGGAAAATGATCAGCTGTGCCATTTTAGAGTACTATCACAGATATTTCACGATTTTAATGTGTTTTTTTTCGTAGCTTATTGTTAATCCAATCAACCCTTTCCTCGCATATATTTTTCTTTTCCTGCAAAACCATAAAAATAGATTACCGTCACATAAATCATTATCTATACCATTTAGTATTTGTAAAACTGATCTTTTGTTAATCCTATTATTATATTTTGATAAATGTGTTCGGGAATAGAAATCGAATCGAATAAATCATGGAAACAATTGATATAAACTATACTATTATTATCAGAAAGACAAAGTACAGTTCGAAAACTACAGATTTTACCCCATATTAGTTAAATAGTACTTATAGGCTTTGAATTAATTATTTCTGCTCGTCGAGTTTTGAAGAAGGTTTTAACAGGTAATGAATAAGCTATAAAGCGAAATTGATTATTGTAAGATCCTCAGACACAAGATGGTGGATGTAGAAATATATTGGTATCACATACTGGACCTCGGGAGTATGTCCCATACTTTCCACATTGTTGGTTACGGTTTTAACTGTCGAGAGATGATTGTGGAAATCTTGCTATCTTCGTTTTATGTATTTGCCTAGAAATTGTTTAATGAAAGTCTACAAATATCGGAAAAAAGTGAACAAGTAAGATTGAAATAATCAGAATTAAAAATAATACCATTTTGTGTTTATTTTAACGTACTATCAGTATATTTTCTTCACTAGAATCGTACTGCGTGCGCAAAAACACTTTATAATACCTATATTAGTAGAAGTGTGCTTTACTTTAATTTTAAGATGGACTGTAAATCAAATGAAAATATAAATACTGTTCTTCCACATCTGTTTTCATGTTTGCAACTAACGAGTTAGTTCAAAAGTAAAGAAGTATGGATGATAGAGGTCATCACGTTGGCAACTGCTTTATGGTGATTTAAGAGAAAGGAACATTGAATATAAGTGCGTCCTTTCTTTAAATATATCAGGTTACTTTAAATACTGGTGCAGTCATATATAGTATGAATTTTTTCATTTTCAGTTGTTACAACACAGCGTCTTAGATCCAGATACAATTTAATTTATCCTACCCTACCGACATCACGTAAGTAAATTTCTAAAATATTACTATATTTTCATAATATGTTTTTATACTTAAGTACACATTTTATTTTTATAGTAAGTAACATTCGCGAAAATATACACATCCGTTTGAGTAAAATTTCATCGCTGTACAGATTAAATAACGAAACCAAAACTCTTCACATTTTGTAGGAAAAGTGTTTTACCGTGTGTCTGAAATTCGCTTGCACTGAATAATAACAGCTCAACTTTCAAAGAAGGTTATTATATCCTATATTAATCATGATGCAAAAGATAGTAACTAGTAAATACTCAGTTAGAGTTTCAAGAATTAAAACGGTGATTAAAAATTAAGAAATGTTAAAATATCACTGAGAAATTAACGCTCTGGTTTTTTTTTTCGGCCTAACCAACTAGAGACTGATCTAAAGCAATTTTTATGCTGTTGAAGATATACACCTCAAAGTTCAGTCTGTGCTGAAATAAGGTCACTTGTGATGACACGGACGGACCAGCACATAGGTGAACCAGTGATCGGATCCAAAACTTGACTCGGTCGTGACTCGAACGATTCGACTGACTAGGTGACCCTGTTTTGACCTAGATAACTAAACTGACTCCCCGACCTGCGAGTGGTGACTTGATGATCTTATAACCTGTAACCAACAATTTACAAGCGCCCTGTGATAATTGCTTTTATAGGAATCCCCAGTAGCACACAGACGTTGCAAACACGTAAATTAAACGTTGTAAATGTCCGCTTGTTCAACGGTTTATTCGACATTGAATAATGGTTGAGAAGAAACGATGAAGAAACGGGTTTAGGTTGGCCAAAACATTTTATCCGTTGCTTTTATCACGATATACGGTGTTAATTTTCCAACAGTAAATTATCCGAGCGGCTGCTGTGTGGTTCCAACACAGGAACGTTCTGCATTTCTCGTTCGTAGCGCGACGAGTTGACCACTTATCCAAGACTCCACTTGGAGAGTCCACTAATCTTTTACTGTATCATTGAAATTAAATATTCGTTGAAATATAGTTTAAAATTCAACCTCTTTCCAATATGCAAATGAAAACATGAAAAATAGTTATTTTTATTATATTTGCTTTTAAATATAATGTTTAAGTAATTAAATTAGAAATACAAGGGTGAAACGAAATCTAGGACATAGTATGAATGATAGTTAAAAGTACTCACATTAACACCGCATCAACGAAATTCTATCTTCATTGAAATATGGATTAAAATTCAATCCATTTTCAACGTGCACAAGAGAACACAGCAAAACTAGTTTGTGTCACTCAATTAGTTTTTAGTTATATCTTTTGACATAAGAAATGCATTAAACAAAATCTATTAAACCATAGTTCAAAATAACGTATTGAATACACATTGTATTAACTTCTTATCATTGTTGTATCAGTGATGTCATTGTTGAAATATGATTTAAAAATGAACGAAATTAATCAACGAAATGAACCTAAAATCAACATTGAAAACACATATGTGTGCTACTGGGGAATGATTTACGGAATTTCTAAAGTTAACGCTTTCGTAAAGGCTACAATTTTCCTGGGATGCTATATTTAGTATGTTTTCAAGCATTTATTATATTAAAGAAATTTGATTTAATGGCTTGTAGGAATATTATTAACAAAGTCTTGTTTCTTTAAAACTGCGAGGTTTGTTCGATAAGTTCTCGGCCTGAGAAAGATTGTTTTTCTTCTAAACTTTACTTTTATTTTTCAAAATGATCATGTATTAAATTAATACCCTTAGACCAACGGTTTTGCATCTAATTTGTACCTTCAGTATAATACGATTTATCAAACGTTTGTCTCAGATATGACTTCTTCATTTGAAGTGAACCCTCGTCCCTCGAGCCATTTCTTTAGCTTCGAGAACAGGAAATAATCGCTTGGAGCTACACCTGATGAATATGGTGCATGTGGCAGCAATGCGAAGTGCGATTCGTGGAGTTCTGGAGCAAAAACAAAAGATGCGTGCGCCCTGTATTGTTGCAGTGGAGATGCACTTTTTTCTTCCCCAAATGTAGACGTTTTGCTTTAATGACATCCTTTAATTGCTCCAACAATGATGTATAATACTCACCGCTGATGATTTCTCTTTTTACGTAGTCTATACCCATTGCAGCATGAACATCCCACAAAAAACAGTGGATATCACTTTCTCCACTGATGGGATACAATAAACCGTTGCTTTGTCTCTGGCATGTAATGGTGAACCCACATTCCATCAACAGTAATATAGCGTAGCAAACATTCGGATGAATTGCATTTAAACATGTCAAAACACTTCTGAAAAATGTTAGTTTGAATGCGCTTCTGGTTGACTGTTAACAAAGAAAGCACCTATCGGGTTGACACTTTCCTCATACCCAAATGTTGTGAACACAGTCTAACGAGATCTTTGTAAAGTCAGAAAGCTCACGTACCTTCCAACGTTGATTATTTGACACAGGATTGTGAATTTTGACGATGGTTTCCTCGGTCGTTGTTATCTTTCATCATCAAAAATTGAAGTTCGACCTCGTTAAAATTCAGTTGCGCGCTTTTTTTACGGGCTGAAAAGAAGGAGGAAACTCGCTTAATGTAGAATCTAACTCTTTCTGTTTATCTGTTGGGATCAATTCTTCTATAACAAAATATTTTATTACGGATCGAATATCGAATGTACCCATTTTTCATGCAAGAACATCAAGAACTGTCACAACTTATTTGCGTCACAACAAACAACTAAACAAACGTTTTTGAAACTTTATGGTACGTCATCTACCGGGTCATACTTGATAATTTATAATCATCATTGTGAAATACTAGCGCCATCCCTGTGTTAGACAGAAACGTTATCGAACTACCCTCGGATGTGGTTTCTTTAATCCTCAAATAAAATTTAAACGCAAGAAAGCATAATTGCAATGTCTTGAAATAACAATTGAATAAGTGCAATTAGTTTTTACAAGAAAATTTTGCTTCAAGTTTTCTTCAGGGCATCTTTCGACATCATTACTGTTTCATATTTGAAATAATAATGTGTAAAATTTTATTTAATTTGAAACGTGTTTGACTGAAGCTTACAAATATCTATGCTTGTAATTCTTGTTATAATTGGCCAAATTTTCTCACATTCGAAAGAATATAGAAAGGAAATGGTCATTGCCTTATTTAAAAGTACTATTCTAGGATGGGGATGCGGCGTTGGACCAACACTTCGTACGACCAACAGCCTCTCAAGCAGCAAGAACCGGTGTACGACCAACACCCCAGGGCAAAATCCTGTGTTGGTAGAACGCCGTGTTGGTTCAACGCCGTGTTGGTCATACGCATGTAACCCTTCTAGGATATGTCTGATGTGTTGGTGATGTAAGAAAATTCAAGAGTAGACCTAAATCAGGATAACCGAATTGCTTAATTACGGATCAAGTACATTTTTTATAATCTATAGCAATCAGTGATTAATTTCCAATTTTATATTTTTAGTATTTTCAATTAATAGGCACTAAATTGCACTGATTTTACTTTATTTTTGTTCTACAGGAGAACAAAAGTGTAATGAATATTTTCAGTTTCAATGTGACAACGGACGCTGCATTAGAGAAAATTATGTTTGTGATGGTGATAATGATTGTGGAGACGGTAGTGATGAAGGAACAGAACGATGCAGTAAGTGAAGTCTCATTCACATTTTCTTGTGTTTACTCTCGAGGTTGTTTCCTACGACATGAAGTATTTTATTTTATGTGAGAAAATCTCGTTTAATACTTTGAAACTTTCTTAGTCCATAACGTGAGCTAAAGTAACTATATTTCACGCTCCTGTCCGCACATTTCAATATTGTATAGTTTCAAATCTCACAATATTACTGACATGAAAATAAGAGGGACGGCGGTGAGTCAATGGTTAGAGTGTTCACATCTGGCATTTGAGGTCGTCGGTTCAAATCCTGCACGGGCCAGTTTGGCTTTGTGGTGAACAAACACCGTGTGAATGGGTTTTCGCTGGGTTCTTCCGTTTCCTCCCACTTTTCTTATTCCACCAATCATCATCCATTCGGCCTGAGCCAAAGTTAACAAAGGGCATTAAAAATTAAATTCAAATTCAAAATGAAAATAATAAAAAGTATAGACCATCATTGCATTTCTATTGAAATACGTATAACATTCTTATACCTCATAAATGCAAACGAGTTAGTGGTATTGTGTTCGAAGAACTTGAGTGAACAGTTTAATGACTGTGTTGATAAATTGCAGAAATTTTTCACAGGGTATGTATATCTGAGTGGTATATTCACTATAAGTTTTAGGTTTTGAGTTAAATTTTGTTTATAGCCTTTAGGCATCTAAGGCTCAGTTCTTAATAGGGGAGGGAAAAGGAGTCGGGAAGGTGTTGGCCACGGGCTATATTGAAGATGTCATCCCGGAATTTGCGTGGTGTGACTGAGGAAAACTCTAGAAAAACCTCAGTCAGGACGATCGGCCACTGGGATCGAACCTACGACCTCCCGAATGCTACGCCAACGCTCTACTACTGAGCTGCGGCGTCTCGGTATTAGGTTTTAAGTGTGTAGATATACTTTTGAATGCGATAAATCGGGTTAACTGCCTACTTTCAACCTCGACTGTTTTACAGCATCCAAAAAAAAAAAAAAAACGCTGCATAGCCAAATGGCATTAATGAAACAATAAGCAAGTTTGAAATGTATAGGGCTTGTTTTCTCTTTCATGGTAATGGAGAATCATAATTTACCAGATACCTTAACTTTTTTTTCTTGTAAGGGAATTGATTGCAATGTGACAGGGTAGATTTGGGCGTTAAAAACCTGCCACTTTTAATTTTTTAAACAGTAAATAATTGGAAATTAAATACTATATTCATCTGGCATAAGGAGTGAAGTTTAAACCTTTAAAGTAATCTATTGGAAGCATATTCAATTGAGAAGTTGAACTAAATAGATTTTCTTGGTAAAAAGTTAGTGTCTTTAAAATTTTTACTTCCTTTGTAACGGCATTTGCTCGTGTGTGGTGGCCACTCGCACGGGCATGACCGTTCACGTGTTTCGACAAAACTATAAGTCTTGTAAATGTGGTTTTTATATTGTAATTTATGTAGAAGCTATTAAGCTCAGTTCATCTACCGGTCTCGTCGAAAGCTTCGCTCTCAAAATACACGAGCGCTCCTTAATAGAAATGGTTAAGCTGGATTCAATTCGACTTTTATTTAACTAAATAAATCTATGTCTCTCTTGCCCTTAAATAATACAAGTGCATTTGGACAAAGTTCTCGATTAGTTTATAGGAAGTAGTGTTGTGTTTTCAGTGGAATTACTGATTGGATTATAATGGAAAATATCCAAAGACGGGGGGGTTCCCCCATGCTATTACATCCATTGAGAATATTTTAAAATATTAGGCTGCAGATGCTTAAAGTGACAAATTAATTTAACCGTTTCTTTGGCAACAAAAAATACATTAGCATCTTGATTTGTTCTCAGTACACCGATTGATACTACACTTTATTACTGTCTTACACATAATTTTGTACAACGTATCATGTGAAGCGTGCATCATCTACGCATCAACTAGATACAGTCTTGCTTACACGGCCTCTCAATTATCCCGAATGCATACATCATACATCTTTTTCCTAGTATCTTAATTCGTGTTTCTTTAATCATGTTTCGTTTTCGTGTAATATACAAATAACTTCTAACATTAAATTGAATAACGTATTGAACTTACAATTAGCTATCGTTGTACGTAATTTTAGAATAACAAAAATTAATACAGCTCCAAAAACATTTTGTACCGAAAAGCGATACATTATGTCATTCACTATCTTTCTCTGGGTTAATTCATATACGGTAAGTAAACCCGATACTCTCAGTTCTCCGCAACCCACCCCCTATACAAGGAAGGATCATCAAGATTTCAGTGTATTTGAAATTTGGAACTTTCAATTAATTTTAATATTCCCATAAAAATATTCAATAGTTCGTATCTAGGTTTCTTGAAATGTTTTATTTTATTTTAGATTCCTCAATACCTGGCGGTTACATATATATTCCGAATTTCGGCTACTATAAAAAATACGAGGCATACTATAGTTGGGAAAAGGCATTGCTGACTTGTGAAAGAGATAGATCCCATCTGGTTATAATAAATTCAGAAGCTGAATTTAGTGCGATTCAGAATTTGATGACCCGTTCCTCGAACTTTTATCACGTTGGTGTCTTCGATCCGGCCAAAAATGGAACATTTGTTACGCTAGAGGGTAAGTGAACTTAATCATATTTATGTTTTGTTACATTAAAGTTTAAAACGTTATCATTTTCTCAGGATTGAATACTTTTAACTAAAATTTGGTCGCTAAAGTAGCTGTAAAATTTAATTCAGTGTAAAACAGAAGGCAAAATATGCAAATAATTTCTTGTTTGGATAGCTTTGAAATTCTCACTCGTATATACTCATGCTAAAAGAAGTTAGCATGTCTTGATTTTTCAGTTTTTGAAAAAAAAAATCGCGCTGAATACATTTGTTTAATAGCTCTAAATATGAAGACTGTCAAAATTAATAAATCATTATTAATAAAAATATAATAATAGTTCGAATGTTATAGACATAGCATAATCCAGTGACATGCATAGCATAATCCTGTGGCAGAAACTATTATATTCCCCGAAACACTGAAAAGTGAGACATAAAATCTCATTTAACTTGCGAAGTGAAGACTCATTCAACGGTGCACTAATAAAATCATTCTTATGAAAGTGGTAGATGATAACTCCTTTGGTGGTGTAGTGGTTACGCTTGTCATAAGCAAAATTAAAGGTCATCAGTTCGAGTCCCAATTGAACTTGATTATTTTTTTAATTTCTAATTCGAAACTGCGTGATTAGTGTTTTTTTTTTAGTCGAACATTTTCCTTCGTACTTTGTAACTGCTGATGGAATGGTCTTCCTCAAGTTACGAGTAGGCGCTCGGAATTGTGTTAAATTCCAGCAATCATGAAATAAATAAACAAAATTGGATCGATCTCTGCTCATGCCATGTGAACCTGATTATCGAGGAGTTCTCTATACACTACTGCTGTGACCGAATCGTGTAATGTGTGTGACAAAGGGGGCTGCCGAATACCGTGATATAGCGTCTCAGACCATAATAGAGTTGCCACCATGTTTGACAATCGGGCGTAGACATTCCACATTGTATACTTGAGAGAGCGTTTGCCAGAAAACACATGAACACTGGTGGGGAAGAGGGTAAAGGGTGACTCGTCGGACCACACACCACTTTGCCAGTCCCCCCAGCGTTCAGTTTTTGTAGATATTGCACCATGCGCGTCACCTTTGTGCATTCTTGTCTGTTAGAGATTTGGGAAAAGCAACACGCCCATGAATACCCATTTTGTACAGTTCCCGCCTCTCTGTTTTGGATGACACTGGGGTGTTTAGGTGCAGATTAAGTTCTGTATCCACTTTCTCGGCCGTTGTTTTTTTCTGCGATGTCACAATGCGCTTCAAGGCCCCGCAGTCCCTATCCTGCAGCTTCGTCTCTTGACCACTGCTGTGCTTCCCCGACCCTGTTTTACAGTGCACTCTGTATGTTGTCATTACTTTCGAGACCGTGCCTTGTGTTACACTCATAACGTCGCTGTATTGCTCACAGATGCTCCAGCTAGACAGACACACATAATTAGATCTCTTTGAAACTCAGTCAAGCCGGACATACTGGTCACTCATCACGCCTGCACCACTCTACTATTAGTACACAGTCTATCCTACCTGCAGATTTACGCAGTGCTCAGTGTTACCAAGCTCAGTTACAATACGTCCCACTTTTGTCAAGTGTTTCCAGTACTTAATTACTCTATGTCTTACGGAACTTGCAAGTTCATCGCCACAGTAACAAATATTCGCCATAGGATTCTATCCTGACAAGATCAAGCCAATATTCATGACAACCAGCTGCTTCTCGAAGTTCCCTTCTAATATTGTTCGCCCAACGACGTCTCGGTCTTGCCAATGATCTCTTTTCTTTCGGCTTTCTAACAACGATGGAGTATAATCTTCGCCTTTTCCCCATCCGGGCTACATGGCCTGTCCACCTTAGTCGTCGCATTTCATTATTTTTAGAACATCAGGTGAGTCGTACAGTCGATGAAGCTTTTCACTGCGCAGTTTCCTCCATTCTCCAGTGTCATCACATCCCATTTCAGACCGTATACCTTTCTCAAAACATTTTTAAATACTCGTAATTTATGTTCATCTTCTAGGTTCGTACTCAAACTTAAGCAACCGTAAAGTATTACCGGTATAATACCGTTCTGTATATTTTCAGTTTTGAGCTTTTTTGATATTAATGGCGAGCTTAGGAGTTTATAGCCGAATAGAACCATGCGTTGCTCGATACTAAGCGATTTTTTAGTTCTTCCTGATCTTGTTTTTGCTTGTTACATATGCTCCTAAATATTTAAATTTCCTTATTTTCTCTATGTTCTTATTCTTAATTGTTTCCCTTCATTCCCAGTGTTTCGGCTTGTTAGTATGTATTATGTTTTCGCTGTTTACCTGTAAACCTATCTCATCGCAAGTTTCTACTAAGACCTCGGAGTTACTTGGTAACGCATATATATCGTCCCCTATTAAATCTACATCATCAGCGTGCACGGACAGTTGATTCAAGCCATACAATGTTAGACCATTTCTGTCATCTTTTATTTTTAAAATCGCATATTCTCACGGAAGTTAAACAGTAGTGGAGAAAAGGTATTACCTTGTTTCAACCTGTTGCGAAACTCGAAACTATCTGATATATTATTATTACCGATCCGTACTGTGTTTATGGGGTCACTGAGACACATCGTCATTAGTTGAACAATTTTTTTTTTCGGAATTTCTAATCGTACCAGGACACTATGTAACTTTTCCGTTTTGATAGAATCTTATGCTTTCTTAAAACCAATAAATACCTGGTGAACAGTCCCATTGTAATCCCATTTTTTCGCTAATCCTTGTCTCAAGGCAAACATTTGTTCTAAAGTGGATCTATTTCTTCTAAACCCACACTGGTGATATCCAATGATTTTATCTACGCATGCGCTTAGAAGAGTTACCAGTACTTTACTCAATACTGTGTCACATGCTTGAATAATCAGATTCCACGGTAATTATGACAGTCCGATTTATAACATTTTCTTATAAACCGGAACTATTATTGAGTTTTTCCATTGATTTGGAAGCTCCTCCTTTCTCCATATATAGCACTTATCAATTTCTGCAGTTCCGTGATTAGTACCGTTTCTCCAGCTTTAATTCATTCCGCTGGAATATTATCGGATCATTCCAGCTCAAATCACGCAATGTCTCCAAACAAACCGGGTAGCCGTGCGGTCTAAGGCGTTAGTTCCACGACTCGAAGGTTTCGGGTTCGAGTCCAGGCAGGGGCATGGGTGTCTTTTAACTAGTGTCTTTTAATCTATTGTGACGGGCCGAAGTGAACAGTTACTAAACTGGCCCATATAAAATAAAGTGTTTTTTACCCAATGTCTCCAAGTCAACCTTCTCAGGTTAGAATGATTTTCTTTCCGCAAGTAATATGGGTGAAGTTAGAAAGAAATACGAAATATCACTTTTGTACTTCTTTGCATTCCCGAGATATTTGTAAAAATGTTACTATTTTGGTATTTTACTCAATACTTTGGGGGGGGGGGGGAATCGCGTTTGAAATGCATCCGAATTCTACAATGGAAATTCTCAAAAGATATAATATTTTACCCTATTAAACGTTATGAGTACCCTTAAATATCCACTATAAAATGGTAAGAGACATCAGAAAGCTTATTTTATTAAAAAAATACTATTTATTTGGGTATTCAATAAATAATTTACGTCTTATTGAGTTTTGCAGTTCTGGGGTTGGTGGAGGAAACCTCGCATATTTAATTCGGTAACTTAAAATGTGATTAACAAGTGTTAAATTTGTAGAATGTGATAATTCAAATCTCGACAACACGGAAATTATTTATTGAATATCCAAATAAATAGTATTTTTGTAAATACTATACGAACTTTCAAGTCATCTATCAGTTGACCCACGTTGCCATTTATGGAAAATGAAGGTTTTTCCACTAGATCACGGCTAATTATGCTTTACGCTTCATGTTGATAACAACAAAGCTTGCTGATGTCTCTTGCCACTTATAATGGGTATTTAAGGGTATTCATATCGTTTAATAAGGTAAAATATTATATCTTTTTAGAATTTCCTTTGTAGAATTCGGAAACATTTCAAACGCGATTTTTTTCTCGCATATTGGGTGAAATACCAAAATAGTAACATTATTACAAATAGAATCAAAGGAACTTTCAAATGATGTGTCACTTGACCCATGTTGCCATTTAAGAAAATTGAAGGTTTTGCCACTGGACCGCAGAGAATAGAGATGTAATGTTTTAAATTTGTCACAGGCATTTGTCCCCGTCAAAACTTAAGTTGACGTATTTCGGGATTATTCAAACAAACCACTAGAGAATGAAATAGGGAGGTCGAAACTTTTCGTTGGACCACCCGGTTTCGTTGCAATATTTTAATCAGGTTTTGAATATTAAAACATTAACAATTTGTTGTAACTTTTAGCAACGAATTTCCACAATTGCCTCATGCCATAGTAACAATAATTTTGTACTTTCATTATTTATCAATACCACTAAACTAATTGTTGTTCTACTATGACGTGCTATGCACAATTTTTTTCAGATATTTTAAATATATGTTTTTTTTTTAATAATGAATTAATACTTAAACATGAATGTTGAAACTGCCATCACTGAACATCCACTAGTCTCATATGTAACAGGTGGAATTTTATTACTGTCATTCATTCCCAACATCATTAAACTAATTAATGCTTCATCAATAAGAGATACAAGTTGCTTTTAGTTTTTGCGCATTTAGCATCCCCTGTAATCAAGCCCGGTCACCAAATACATCTTCTAAACTTGTAGGAAGAACGTGTATGTCTTTGAGATATGCCTGCCAAAATTTAACGTCATTTGGACAATAATTACAGAAATTATAGATTTATTTATGTAGCTCTGCGATTTTAAACGACAGTCGTGAATAGGAAATATCATGATTTTCGACCCTTCTTTGACATTATATATCTCTGGAATGCAAAGGAGTACAAAAGTGATATTTCGCATTTCTTTCTAACTTCACCCATTTCACTTGGGGAAAGAAAATCATTCAAATCTAAGAAGGTCGACCTGGAAGATTCTTGGAATTTAGACGATTTGAGTTGAGTTGAATCACCTATTCCTGGTGATTTGAATTTTTTCAATGTTTTATCGACATTTCGACCTGGATCTCGCTAGGTTCGGGTACCCATAGTTCTGCGGTATAGATGCCAAATTTCTTTGTTTGTTCTCCGTAGTTTGTCCATATGACTTTTCCACACATCGATAATTTTATTCGGATCCACCTGAAGATCTCCGCGTTCATTTCTGATCATTGGTAACCTCGGCTGGTACCCTTTTCTTAACGAGCTTACCCCTTTGTATAGATCTCGTATGTTACGCGTCTTGATGTTCTCCTCTATCTCCTGAATCTTCTGCATCAGCTATTCTCACTTTTAGTTTCTGAAAATCAATGTGGCGTTAAGTTTCGCGTTGCTGTATTGGTTTGTATTTACTTCGCTTTTATCACTTAGCCATCGATGCCTTACTTGTTTTCATTTCTCATGAAGCTTAAGGCATTCTTCATCAAACCAAGACTTGTTTTCTGTTGTTTCTTCTCATCTGCAGATTCTTTTGCAGCGCCCTTTACTGTATCGCGAATTGCCTCCCACATCTTACTTACCGGATAATCCCATAAGTAATGTCATATGAGCGATGACCGCTGCAACGACGCCATCTGTTGAGTGGATAGTGAAGTGGACTGCACGTGCCCATAGCTGAGTCATATATGACACTTGATTGTCAGCAGTGTGTAGAAGGAGAAAGGTCAACTCCACGCTTTGGAAGTGTGGCTTGTGTTTGATCATGGGAGTGTCGAAGGACTACATGTATACGGCATGTCATGCTGTATGAGAGTTTCATCAGGGACATCCAGCCAGCGCAGTAGCACGAAACATCAATGCCGTATGTGGTCAGGGTTCCGTGGATGTGCGAAAGTGTCAGAAGTGGTTCCAGAGGTTTCAGTCTCGGGACACCAGCCTCACCGATAAACCACGGGAAGGGAGACCTGTTCAACTAGACAACGGCGCCCTGCGAACAGAGAGGGGAGGAAAATCCAATGCACACTGTTGAAGAACTGGCCAGCAAACTTCGTGTCACCCATTCGACCGTTCATTGTCATCTGCAGGGCTTTGGGTACGTGTCGAAAATCGGAAAATGGGTACCCCATGCGTTAATGCCTAAACAGAAGCAGCCGCGAGTTGAAATCTGCAATTTCCTGCTCACAAACATGAGCCATTTCTGGACATAATCGTGACAGGGGATAAAAAGTGGGCCCTCTACCATAACATTACACGGAAACGGCAGTGGGTAACTAAAGGGGGCGCAGGAATTGTGCCAAAACAGGATCTTCACCCCTGCAAAGTGATGATGAGTGTTTGGTGGGATATCCGTAGGATAATCCATTTTGAGCTCTTGTCACGTCACGAAAACATCAATGGAAATGTCTACTGTCAGTAGCTTGAACTCCTACGGACTGCATTGTTGGAGAAACCCCCTGCTCAGGTTAATTGCAAAGATGTGCTCATCCATGGTGATAACGCGAACTTACACACGGCAAGAAGAACCTGTGCAAACGTAAGATTGGGGAAAGTGGCTTGGAGAAACTCCTCCACCCGGCGTTTCACCAGATCTTGCTCTAACAGACTACTGTCCTTTCAGCACCCTGCAAAACCACCTTTCCGGGAAAACACTGCAAAATGAGGATGACGTGCGACGAACAATGACCCAGTTCTTTGCTTTCAAATCCGGTGACTTATTCTTTCAGCGGGGGACTCAAGAACTGGTTTACAGGTGGCAGAGTGTTGTGGAGCCCGATGGAGACTATTTTGTTGACTAACGGTAGAATTCCAGGTAAGTTATCGTTCCTCTCCTCACGGTGCAAGAACACGACATTACTTATGGGATAAGGTGATTCAACCATTTCATTATGTCATGTTTTATTATTAGTCGACTCGGCTAAGATTTCGAACCTATTTGAGATTTCCATTTGGTAATATGCTTTTACGCTCAGATTATCTAGTCGTTTAACCTCGGATTTCAGTTGTTTTGATTCTTTGCTTTCTCTGTTCGTGATGCACAACTTTTCCATCGCGTTAGTCGGTGTCACCTTCCGGTCCTCTGTAAGATCTCAGACTTGGTATGCTTATCTAGTCCGTAAATATAAGTGAAATAGAAACTAAATGCTAGATCATAGATTATAATTGCTAGACTCCCGTGATACATATTTCCGTGACTGTACAGGACACTGACAGGCTGTAAAGGCCGAGTTTGTAACTGCACTACAGTCTTTGGTTATTTTTACGAGTTCAAATGATTTTTATGCAACTTATGTAATGATTCTAAAAAAATAATGTTGATCTATTGTAATTACTTCTTTACATAGGTATCATGTATATTTTTATATGGAATATTTTTACTTTATGAATTACAGTTACACAGTGTATGATTGACTTCTCTATACCTGCGATTTCTTCTTGTGTTTAAAGAAACTCGTATAACAAGCGACTATAGAGAGAGAGAGAGAGACAGAGAGAGAGAGAGAGAGAGAGAGAGAAGGAGAGAGAGAGAGAGAGAGAGAGAGAGAGAGAGAGAGAGAGAGAGAATGAAGAGCCAGAGAGACAGACAAAGGATAAATGAGTCCAAAGGTCGAGTCCGCGAGGCATAAAACAGTAAATGACTAATTCCGTATTGGAGAGGGAGAATAAATAATAATTTTGTCGAGGAGTGCAGTATGTTTGCCATGCAGATCATGATGAACCCACTAAGTAGGAAAGCTGTTACGCTTAATCTGAAAATACTCCGACAATGGGATTTTATGCTACTCTTGCAATACTGCTATGCCTATACCTAGGGATTAATATTTTGTTTAGAAATCTTAATAGTCAGTGGTTGTACCCAGTGAGCGCTATACTGATAAATATAAATGTTGTTTTTCGTATATTTAAAGTAGAGAAGATGGTTACGGGTAACATAATCACCCCGCTTTTAATATATATTCAATTTTGTGCATATATTACAGCTATTGCTAGTACTTTCAAATTAATTGAGTGCTTCAATCATTTTACTCAGGAAAAATTCTGGAGGAAAGCGGATATGCAAAATGGAATTACGGTGAACCTAACAACGATGGAGAAAATGAATATTGTGTTTCTGTATATCGCACAACTGGAACTCTAAACGATATATCATGTACTGCAGAAAATGCATATTTCATTTGTGAATATGAAGCACCGAGCTCAGCGAACGAAGGTAAGTGGGCAGAGTGACACCTGTAAAATCTCTTCTTCTGCTTCTCTACGTCTACAAGCCGTTTCGAATTGTATATATCCTTAAACAGGTCCGCGACCAGCCTATAACCTCAGAGAGAGACAGCAAGCCAAGTTTATGTGGGCAAAGGAGTAGTATATATGATCCGAACAAAAACACCAGAGGTGCAAAAAGTGGAGCCAAGTTCTTTAGCCCTAAAAAGGTGTGAAATGGGAGACGGATGAGCCAAGTTCCTTGGTGACAGCATGTAACAGGAACAAAGGAACTTGGCGCGA
>JAGDQP010019927.1:9419-26602 GCA_022664845.1 Lepisma saccharinum | reverse complement strand
TCGTCTTGTGAAATTACTAACTTGTGCAAAGTTTTGTTAAGACATGTAGAAAGTTTTGGATTTGAGATATTTTGACCAACCCTCGTATATGTGGGCCAAAATTTTTGTTTTGGACGTACTCTATGTTGCAAAATTGTGCAAAGTTTCGTTGAGATATGTTGAAAATTGTGAATTTACCTTTTTTGACCAATTCTCGTATATATGGTTAAAAATCGTTGTTTCGTATATAGTCTATTCCAGTTGAGAGGTTTTTGTTAGATAACCCATTATTATTATTAGGTTAGTTGGCAACATTGAACCTCCTTTAACCAGTTACAGGAAGATAAAAACAAAAATGTAATCTGATGGCGTAATTCGAGCAGGCACTCCGCTCCAACAGTTCGAGCGCTCGAAAATGTTTCGAACGCTCGAAACCCATTCACGCTCGAAGTTACTCGAAGTGGATTTTTGCCAGTTCTCCCACGTTTCGAGCGTGACTGCTTCGGGCTTCGGATTTCGAGCGCTCGAAATCCGCTCGTTGCACATCTCTACTAGTGATGGAAGAAAATGATTAATTCTCAATAAGTCAGAAACGAGTAATTGAATGAAAATTCCGTTTTCGGAAATTTTGTTTCTAGCAACATGGTGGACATCAGGAGTGAAAACACGATCTCACCAGTTTGTCTGTTGCCAACTAGGTATAAAGTTTATTTTTTTTTCAAATGGCAGTACGTCATGTTATTGGATATTTTGCATCGTCTAGTGACGATAAACTACATACTTAAAGCACACACCACCGCGTTGCAAACTACGGATAAGACAGAGAGGTTGTCACGATCTTATACAAACTACACGTTAGTCCATCTGAAATCGTTCAACTTGGTTAATCGAAGTCTTTCAAATAATGATAATATAATAATAATAATCTTTATATTAGAATAGTTCAAAACGGGTATTCTTTTATTTCTATCCCAAACTATTAATTAATGGCCGCCATTTCTACAGTAGTTTACAAAAAATATATCTCCACACTAGTTTATCATAGGACATTCAAACAGAAACCATTTTTCCCTTTAAATCTGCTTGATAATTTTAGTTCTCTGAATGATGAGCTTCAAACGTAACTGAAATGATCAAAATAATATCCATATGTGATTGTCACAACAGAATAAATCCTGTTTTAGGGGGCTTTTTCGTACGGCGCAGATTGACTATCAGCGCTGATCTTTTGTACACTATTATTATCAAATTCTATTGAATGTATACAAAATATGAAAGTTGATATGTAGTTTTTTAATTTTTTATGGATGTTGGAAAATAAAAAAATCGTATTTTATGCGTACTGAAGGACCGATATCTCTGGTGGTACAAAATATAAAAATTTATTTTTTCACATGTTGTACAGTTATATAAGAAGAACATATTGTAGAAATGTCATACAAAAGATCAACGCTGGTATTCAACCTGTAGTTCGTATAAGATCGCGAAAACCTCTGCCTTATCCGTAGTTTAAAACACGGTGGTGTGCTTTAAATACTGTGTGTTGTTTATCATCACTGGACGATGTAAAATATCCCAAAACACGACGTACTGCCATTTGAAAAATTTAAACTTTATGCCTAGTTGGCAACACTGATAAACTGGTGACTTCTTGTTTTACTTCTGATGTCCACCATGTTGCTAGAAACCAATTTCCAAAAACGAAATTTTCATTCACTGACTCGTTTCTGACTTATTGAGAATTAATTATTTCCTCCCATTACTAGACGTCGATTTTGGACTCAAATCTCTGTATCTCCGAAACAGGATGTGATTTGCATGGTGAATTTTTTGCATTTTCGTAGATTATCTTAAATTAGTGACCATGCGAACGTGAGAGTAGGTAGTGAAAGCTACGATGTATATAAATAAACCGCTAAGAGTAGCGAGTTTAATGACTTACTTAACAACACATTTGTTATGGTTTGTGTAGCTAAGTGGTCAACATGTCAGGCTCTCATTCCCAAGCTCGTGGGTTCGATTCCACTCCCGGATTTCCAATTATTTTCTTCAAGGAATTAAACGCTGTAAATGATGTTCACGATTGTTCCTGAAAGAGATTTATCCCGTAAAGGGAGAAAACACAAGACAGAGAGAGAGAGGGGGGAGGGTCAGGGGTGAGAGACGCAGACTGTGTATTCATAGGCGTTAAAATTTTATTTACTTCCATGTCTTGTGCCATTTCACTTTCTCTCTTTCCTTGTTCTCTCCTTTTTTTCTTTCTCTTTCCCCGTCTTCTCCCACGCTCTCTCTCTCTCTCTCTCTCTACGTGTGTGTGTGTGTGTGTGTCAACAATGCATAGTGACGATTCTTGCATGAAATCCATACTATCATTTTCCTTTTTTCTTTGCTTAATTCCAATCTCTTAGTACTTTATGTGAATGGTATTTCTGTCTATGTCGTGGTTCTCTAAGTGATGCTCACCCACTCATTATTTCGTGCTGGAAATGGAGTAATATCCTGGCCTTCCATGTTTTTACGCTTACTTGTACTGTCATGTTGGTTGTCTAACTATTAGGCGTTCTTCTGGAGGAAAAAACCTACTATTTCTTAAAACTCCAACC
The DNA here is from genome assembly GCA_022664845.1 of Lepisma saccharinum. Classification (NCBI taxonomy): domain Eukaryota; kingdom Metazoa; phylum Arthropoda; class Insecta; order Zygentoma; family Lepismatidae; genus Lepisma; species Lepisma saccharinum. The sequence continues at coordinate 24,020 of JAGDQP010019927.1, read as the reverse complement.
CCCACTTATTATTGTAAGTGATGGTACAAGGAGTGCTTTCGTAATGCTATACAATCGGCCGGCCATAATGGTACGGTACTCTGCTAACGTTTGCTTTTAATTTTTAAGTCGAAAGACATAGTGTCTCCATAGAGGCAACTTTGAGAAAAGTATTCTGTAGGTACAGCAATCGTCCGTAAACGATTTATGATTCTAGGATTATGGAAGAGCTATGGCCCTGATTTCATAATAGTTTGTGCGGCAGAAAATACTAGTACATTATTTCTAATATTATTGCACCAGTTGTTTTAATCAAAGCACATGTATACTTACAAACGACAAATTTTAACTCCTATGTCTGAAAATACTACTGTTAATTCTGTTTCTGATGCTTTCATTACTAGATACTATTACTCAGTCACAATGTATTACAGAATAATGCCAAGTACAGTAGCGTAAGTGGGCTTTTCGATCACCACACTCCCTGCAAGAAACTCTTTAGAGCACTTCTAGTAGCAACTATCATGGGTAATTTCAGCAAATTCTCGCCGCATGTATTCGGTGAGTGCAAAACTTCTTCCCGTTGTGACATAGGAGTACTGATCTCACATATAGGACTGCCACTGCGTTAATCGGTTGCCACGTAATCGGGCAAACATTAGAACAGCCACAAGCAGTGAGTGTGGACGTTCAGACAGTTACAGCGTCTCTTGTCTGTTAAATATACATCGGTAAAGAGAACATCAAACACTGATTACTATTTGAGTTCGATAAAACCAGTAATTCGGCCTCAGCTTGCTGCAGTATTCGGCGAGTGTATGGTGAAGATGCAGGTGGTTTTGACAAGAAAGGGAAGGTGACAGAAGCTGTCAAGGTCATCCACGGTTTGGACGTACAGCATTGTTTTCCGAATAGGATCTCGACTAAGCCATTCGAAACATCCTGAATCCAGCCATAAAGAAATTATCGGAAACCTTCCAGCTACACAGGACAACAGTTGCACGTTTCCCAAAGCGCCTTATCTTCATTAAAACCCAAAGTTTCAGAAATAACTCGTTATAGTCTGATTATTTGGGATCGAAAAGCGGAATCCTTGAAATTATATTAGCACTTGCTTTCTCTTGTGTATAGGGTCCAGAGATTTTTAACTGGGCTGATGTATATGTGAAATTTTCTGCGCCAACCGTTTGTCTAACTTTTTGAGTTTAAAAAACTTTGCGCCTCGCAAGTAATTCTAAACTTCAAGCAACTTTTAGTTGCTGAGGTTATAAGTGTTTGTTAGCCCTCCTTTCTTTTAGCTAAAGTACCCTACTTGTTGAACAGTGATTTCCATTTCGTGGTATGGCATCTGTCTTTTTTTTACTAAGGACTATAATTTTAATAGAGAAAAGCTTTGCTTGGCATTTTGCTGTTATGTTCTTTCGTCTCTTCTTCAATATATACCAGTATGTATGAATTTTATGTCCTTTTGAAAGGCCTAGGAAGGGATCGATGCATGTGTTGACTGTAAGTGGATTTCCATGCACCAAGCCTTATTTCAGAGTGGGGGTTTCTTGCCCTCGTATTTGTAGCTAATATTCAAAAGTAATTAATTTCATTATATTTACTTCGTAGTTCATACCTTTTAATATTTTTTGGAACACTAATCCGGTATGTTATTAGAAAGAAACTGTTTCTTCAGCTCCTACAAATACGTGTTAGTATGTGTGATTTCAATATTTGAAGATTAATGAACACCTCTTGTGCACAGTTGTTGATAATCTTTTTAAATAGGCCATTTAATTTTTTCGACATTTTTAAATTTACTGCTCATTTATGCCCCTAAATATTCGGCTGGAGTATCTGTCTGAACATCTTGCTATGTGAGCACATGTTCTGCTAATGCAAGTTTTATCTTTATCATTTTAGTGTTTGGTTCAAACTTTGTTCCGTGTTAGTTAACTAAGCACTTGTAATATTTAAGAGAGTGTGGTAATTCAGTAGCATAACTCAGAGCAATGTCTTATAGTAGAAATATGTAGTTTCTGAGAATTAGTGCGACATGAAGGTTAGTTGGCCCCTTTTATTCTCTTTTCTGGGTTCTTAAATTAATTGAGTCCAGGATTTCACTAGGTAGGAGCACTAAAAGACAGGACATCCTGTGGCAATTATGTCTTTTACAGAGTGGTTTTATTTATTTAAATAAAATGTCCAAATATTCTATCGCGGTTCCAGGTATCCAGGTTCACTTTGCAACCAATAGTAGCAGTTTCTGGAAAGAAAATTAGCAATTCCAAAAACAGTGCTAACTAGGAAAACTCTCTACCCAGATTTTTGCAGGCGACATCCCGCAACACATAATACTTGCTCCAAATCCCCGATCACTTGTTATCTTTCAATCTGGAGCGTAACATGAAAGGTATATGCTTATAACTAATTAACTCGATCTTGCCTGGAATTTGCCACTCAATTTGAAATATAGCACCTAAAGAAATGAAGCATATCCTTTCTTAAAACGAATTGCATTGATGATCTGGAAAGCATTACCTTGAACTAATGATACCAGGGAACTCTTTTATAAGGAAACACGATAATCCATTTTATGATAATGAGATAAACCTATATTGAACAAGACAGAACATTATTTACAGAACTTTTGTAGTCGGTGTTTCAGGAACGTGAGCTTGGACGACACAGCGAACTTCCCCGCATTCAGTTTTTTTCCCTCTAGGGTTAAATTTGTAGTGAATCTTAACTCTCCACAGTACTTGAAACGGCTGAATAATCTCACTGAGTTAACTTTTTCATCAGACGATTCAGATTAACATTTTCCCATCAATGAGAACGGATGTCTTTTTGATTTAAAAAAAATAGGGGCTGACCTTTTAGTCCGGTTCATGCCGGGCCCAGGTCCCAATGGAACTATAGGGAGTGCTACCAATATCCTGAGGTCTTCGAGTACCCTTGGATATTGTTGGACGTAGTACTGGGAAAACTAAGGCATCCGGGATCCCATTAATGAGGTAATTTCATCTGCGCAAAATACTTCTTGGCAGGCAACCTTATAACAACAACGCATCTTCTCAAATCGAAATCCGCTGATCAAACTTCAAACAATAAATGAATAAGCCCAGGGAAGAAATTAATTACAAATATCAAAATATTTGCCGCGAAACATCGGAGCGAAAAATATCGGAATTAAAAAGTGAATATTTCAAAATTATGGCCCCCGCCAAAATTAGAGAAACAAGAATCTGATCATGGCACACTGCACCTCCTCTGCTCCTGTCTTCTAGTGAGAACTTGCTCCCAGACGATCGTTGCGGCTTTACATATTATCGGTAAAGCCCTTTGCAACGATAGATAATAAATGCTGCAGAAAACGTCGACCGAAAACAAAGTCCGGTTTCTATTTAACTGACTTCAGAAATTCATTCTGAAACTAAGACTTGCCCTAATTGCAGTTTAGCTACTGTTTGCCCTATCTCCAGACTACAACTTCACATCACCTCCCGACGCAGTTATCACTCGAAGCATGTTCTTCCGTTGACTATAACTGTTTTGAGTCGAAACAGTTCATAAACCAAAACGCAAAAACATCTAAAAAGTTATCAAATAACAGGGAACACGCCCAAACGTCGCTGTATAGTCGAGCTCAGTCGGTGCTGTGGCCATCTACGACATCAAACTCCGACTTCTCCTAAATCGCCTTTTTTTTAACTGCAAGTAGAGAAACAAAGAGAAGCATGGAAAATTTCGGTCATTTATAGTTACTCTAGGGTCCATACCCTCTCCTGACCCAGCTGAATCTTCTGCAGCTTTGCTCAACACAGCTTCTGAGCTACGTAAAGCACTTTTTGGACAAAATCCATATGAGTCGCCGTGGCTCAGATGGTAGCACGTCTGACTACGAATCGGGCGGCCCGAATTCAAATCCCGGCCAGCACACAGGATACATTTCTCTCAATGTTTCCATGCCTGGCACTTTGAGGTGCACTCAGCCTCCTATGAAATTGAGTACCAGAGTGTCCTTGGTATTCCTGGGTGCCTTGGGAAGGTATAAAGGCGGTCGATTGTGGGACTGACCACCCCACTTCACTTCGTACCGTAGGTCAAGAAAATGTGGAGCGCTCCCTCCACATCCCCCATGGGCCTTTCACGGCGCGTGCGTTTCGCACAGGGGATAGCTTTACCTTTTACTACAAAATCCATATGCATTGGTTATCCATATTACAAAATAAAAATTACAATTTATAAATTCAAATATCCTTAATCTAAAGAGATAGAATAAGAAATAGAAAAGCTGCCGGCAGAACAGTAGGGAAATTATTAGAAGGGATAACATTATTTACAAATTAAATATACATTCACAAGTTATACAATCAAGTTATAGAACAAAAATTTGAATATTACAAAAATTATAATTTTGGTACGCAAATGACTCTTGTCTTTTTCCTTATACACGAGACGTAGTCACTCGCAACAAGTCAATATTGTTTTTCAGTACTAAACATCCACTGACAACAAGAAATTATCGAATATAATTTATTTAAAACTGAAATATAATTTCTTTCTTCAGCTCACAGTTATGGACAATACAGGTACCAAGAACCTAAGACCGTCACATGTCTGAGTGATAACGTCCCTTAGCGAGCACTTCCGAAGGGAAGGAAGAGTGACGGTAACAGCGATGGTCCTTGTTTAGTTATGATACCTGATAAAAATTAGGGTAACTCTGGAAAACCTCAGTCAATATGGCCAGCTATAAGAATCAAACTTGGGTGGCCACTCGGTGCGCATCTGGTGTTTGGTATCGTAACCTATTTAAGTTTGTGGTTCTTGAACCCGTATTGCAAATTCTGCTTTGGTACACAGACTGATAAATCAGAGCATGAAAGAATCACTATACACTTCACATATGCCGTACACACACACTCACTTACTCTTTCTCACACACACATACACGACGTTTGTCACTTGGGATTGGCATCCTTTCTCCTACTTGAAGCAATTGTTCCGTACATTTGTATGCAATGTTGAACAAGTTTCTTTAAAGCGATTAGCTGGTCGGCAATGTTCGCTGTTGATTTGACAATTGCAAACATTTATTTTATGGTCCTTGGCTTCATTTCCTTCGTTCGATCATTAGGGTTTGTCAGCCTGTAACCTCAAGTAACGTGAAGTGAGTTGTTACCATCTGGAACGAGAAGAAAAACTTGCAAAGCAAGTTGTGAACATGGGAAATCTTGATTTCGGTACTTTTTTGAGAGGAGTTACCGGGGCGGTATTACCTCCCCGGACTGAGTCAATCACCACCAATTACAAGCAATAAATTTTGTAACAAAGGCTCATTCATTGTTCTACTAGAATTACGCCCTCTCTCCTCTTTCACCCCCTCTAAAGGTATAAAATACCCCAGAACACTTTTCCTGAAAAATACACTGCTTGACTTGTGCAAGTAGTGAGGGCAAATTTCTTTTGAATAACGAAAACAAATAGGCAAAAGTGTTTTCAAAATCAGAATGATCTTTCTTTCTCAAGACAAGAATAAATACATACAGGGTGGTAACATAATTGAATTGATATTGCCCTTATTCAACAGGAATTTATCCCCCCCCCCCCCAACGTAATAGATTGACAAATTTCGAGGGATGATAGTACACAAAGAAATAAGTGGGGGAAACCTTAGTTAATTCTGGAGAAAAACTTCCGTCGCTGTTTCGGAACTAGAGACTGGCAAAAGCGTATGAAAATAAACTTGAGAGCTTCACATTTCAAATACAACTAACAGAAGAATTGATGCTGCATTATCGTCAAATACTTCAAACCTGCTGTACGGAAAGACGGTTTCTTATATTTTCAGAATTATGCAATTGGTACCCAAGGGATTCTTCAAAGGGAGTAGATAATTACCAGAAATCCTCTGAAGCAGAGGTAGCGTAATCCGGGGTGAAGTGATACAGTGTGAAACTGTAAAACAGTAAACAACTACGTTAAAAAAATACCTAGGGTAAGTTTGTATACACATTTTGTTGATCACAGGCAAAGTTTCCGTATCAGTGTACATTTTGTATTGCTAATTTCTTGTGTAGTTGTTGTACGAAAAATATGGTGTATCACTTCACCCTACAAAGAGGGTGAAGTTATACAGAAACGTAGATATACGTTTTGTCCCTTCAACTAGGAAAAGGGTTATAAGGGGACGCATGCGTAACTGTTGGAAAGCGTATAGGTAACCATTTGCAGAATCTAAGCTATAAATTATATATTTTGAAACGGTACATATTTATAAACTATGCATATATGTATGCACGTATGCATTGGGAATCCCGTACACCAAGGGTCATCAGTTTCTCTGCAAAACAAAATGAAGACATTATATTCAGATTTATATTTTTATTACATTAGATTTCATGCAAAGAAGATGGAATTAGACTCTTATGTCCTTAATACATATGACTTGACTGATCAATCCCTTACCTACATACGACTGGACGCTTACTTTTCGGGATAGTTCTTCATCATCGCTTAGCGCTGCCTATCCTCCTACTTATTTTTATGGTTTTGTATTTTCTTCATTTTATAAATGTCATACTTTTGCTCTCCTTTGTACGATACTTTCTCATCTTTCACTTCTTGTGCTACTTTCTTTCAAAAGTTCTACGTTGATAAACACATATGGCTTTGAGTCACGGATATATTGTATTTCTTGGGCATATTTTTACCGTTATTTGTACCCTGTAACTGTGAGTACAACCGTTTTAGAAGTCAACATGTGTACTGGCGTGTAAAGAAATACCCTCCTTTCCAGTGCAAAAGTAGTTTTAGTCGAACACGCAAACGTAGACGGACATACCAACATAATAATACCATAACATGTTACGTCACATTATAAGTTACCTGCATGATGACTGGCACTTTTCTGGTCACTTCACCAATACTTTAGTTTCGAGGGGTTTCCAGACGTACAAAAACACAACAATAGCAGTAGCAAACATCCAGTAATAGCAAACTAAGCTCGAATCATTGGCAGAAAGGAACAGCAAACTATCTCTTCTCGATACGCACTGTCTTACGAACACAGCGATATACAATGCTGCTTCATGACGTCCATACGAGTGGTACAGGAATCTCTTTGGGAACATCAGTGTGAATGTATCACATTACCCCGAATCACGGTAGGTCGAAATGAGCTTGAATAAGACGACTTTCGTATGAGTAAAAATGACATACGTAATCACTGCCCTCCAGTGTAATAACATCTTCTCTTATTAATAACAGACAGCTAAAACATTCGTTGAATATATGTAAGTTTTACCCCTGCTTGTTGTACAACCTTGGGTTTTAAAATATCTTTTTATATATGGAATCTGTTTGAGATATCGACTTGGTGTAAACGAGTTATTGTTACCTACTAGAAAGAAGTCCAATACATATTCGTTCATTTGACCCACATTTACTTCAGAGATTTTGTCGGACTCCTTTATTTCCTTTGGGGAACCCATTGTGCACCCACTGCATATATATCTTTTGATAGCGAAGGTGTTAAACCTGACGATAGAATACTGCGTTCATTCTACGGTTAGATGTGTGGAAAATGAAGCTATGAAATTCATTTTCCTGCGTTTTTGTTAGGCTATAGCTCCAAATCGCAACGAAATGTTCATCTCTGTGACTTGTAAGATAAAATTAATTTCCTGATGAATCGTTCCTAGCAGCACATAATATCAGCCAAATACTGCACCAATATTGGCCAATGGGTGCATTCAACGGACTAAGGTAGCACCAAGCGCTGAGAGAGCATTTTACTCGTATTGGTTGCTACCTATACGCAAACCAGTAAGATTCAAGTGCTTTCTCAGCACTTAGTGCTACCTTACTCCGTTGAATGCACCCATTATCGATCATGGTTAGTAATAAACGGGGAATCTACGTACTAAATGACGTAGTATTCTTCAGAAAACCCGATTATTAAATTAAAGGTTAGGAGATATGCTAAACGATATCTGTTCCGGTAGAATGGTTTAAAATGCATCGTCCAGCAAAATCTCAGTACGGTTTAGTTGTCTGGCCGATGATGACAACTAAAGTAAATTCCATTTTATAAAGTTAATGTTCATGACAATATGAATCCTTAAGACCCAAAGCTGTAACGATCACAAATCTTACTTAATGAAGCAAAAGCAACAAGATTTCATGAACAGAAGAAATCATATATTATGTATCATAGTCTGGACAGCTTTTCATCATATTTCTCCTATGATTTCTGCATTTTGCAATATTAATCAATATTGCTTTTTATCCTCTAGATTTACCTGTAAATTATCTATATTCTAATCTTCCAGGCAATGTTATTCTTTACAAAACCATTAACAACCAAAATGTCTACTTTCATTTTTAAAAAGAATCCATCTTAAACAATGTCAATAGAATTGATACACTTCAAAATAAACCAATATTTTGATCCATAGTTATGAATCTTAAAGACTTAACTTTGCTTGTAAAACATATCATTGTTTATAATATATCTGGGCTGATACTAGCTCGATATGCTGTGTTGCTTGGAGTTATTGTCGATTTTTCGAATGCTCCCTTAAAGTTGCAGTAACTACCTCAAAAGAAAAGTGTCTGATATAAATAACATTAAACACAAGAATCTGAACAACTTCCTTTTACTATTCGGCAAATCGTGAATGCATGGACTACTGTCTGAAGTAAACAAAGGAAATCAAAAACATAAAGAACATTTGTATTAACTCTTGAAGAAGAAGGTCCACTTCCGTCACGAACTTTTGATTCGCAATGGGGATACACGAGGGTTGAAGCGTCAATACTGGCCATCCTGACAGAGATTTAGAGATTTTCTGGGATTTATTTTAATTTCACCAGTCAAATGTCGGGGTTGAATCTCGAATAAAGCTCTGTCTACTACCTTCTTCATCATTGCCTCTGGAAGTGATCGCCGAGAGACATCACGACCGTACACCAAAAGTTGCGTATTCATGGCATAAAAGAAAATCTAAACCTAGCGTAAGCAAGAAGGTGGGAAATAGGAAATTGAATGGAAAAGTTCAAGTAGGAAAACCAAGCTTCCAATAATCCGGAATAGAGCCGAAAATATATTATTTTACCAATCAAAATTCGTACCTTAGGAACAGGAACACAGATTCCAGTTAGAGTTGTTAAGTATGTATGTGTTGAATCAAGGACACGATGGAAAATCGTACGCGGGTTTGCGGAATCGGAATATACTAAATCAATTATCCGGAATATCGGTCGAAAAAAAGTAATGTAATTTTTCGTGAGATTTAAAATATTATACGTTATATACAAGTCAACGCATCTAACTAATTTTCCGCCTTGTAAATGTGCAGTCCTGCACTATATTTGTCCTTTACCTGTACACTGTACCTCGATAATCAAGCCAAAATAAGCCATTTTATTATTGAACTTCTGTATTTATAGCCGCTTTGAACGTGAAAATATCGTAAATCTGATTTATCCGGAACAGGTCCCGTTCCATCAGTTCGGATGAAAAGAGCTTTTATTGTACCAATTTGTGTGATTATGGAACGTCGAATTTTTGACAGTCGGAATTCCGAATTCTGGAATTGACTTCCTGAAGTTTCCTAATACCCGACGAAGCCTCGAATATACGAATTTAGGATATTTCTAACAAAACAGAAAATGAAATATTGATTAAATTACATATTACGTACAGAAAATTATTATCAATTTATTTATTATTTCTATTATGTTCGTTTATTTACTTGTATTTATTCATTGTTATTATTTATTTTAACATCTACAAATACATCCCAATTTCGGCCAATTTTACACAGGATATATTAACAACAACAACAAGAGACAGAAAGAATCGGCTCTGGCTTTATTTAATATGCCATTCTAGCATTTGCTTAGTGTTACCTAAGGAAGCCGCGGAAAACCTCAGTCAGAATGGTCAGCACTGAGAATCGAACCTGGATCGTCCTGATTGCAAGGAAAGCACTCAACCAAATGCAAACTCCGTGACTCTTAAATATCCGGACATGGTTTTTTTTTTTTCCTGGACAGGAGAAGGTATTTCTAGTCAGTTCCTATCACTCCGAAACAGTTGGCAGCCCTAAATAAGTTATGAATTATTCGTAATGAAACTCACTTTACAAATGTACAACAATCACCTTATAGAAAGGTTAAACTGTGTACCAGTTGATCACGAAATGACCGTGCTTCACTACAACAATCTATGCACCTTGTCACAGTAACCGAGGACGGTAATTCTGATACAAATATTGGGATCAATGGAAAATGTATTGTTACGGTGACCATACGTCACGAATTTTAGGGTTGTGTCTCAAAGGAAATATGAAAAGTCCCGAATTTCATTAAAGATGGCTATATAGTTTTACTTGTTGTGGACATTTGAAGTATATTTGATATCACATTGTTTTGATTTTTATTTAAATAAGTGGGTAATGTAAATTTAAATAAGTGGGATAGTAAATTTAAATATTTTTGGAAAATTAAATTAAAAAATAGTGTCCATATGCACATGTCAATTAGGGCATTGAACTTATCTTGTAAAGCGCGTTAGATATTGTTCCTTTATTTTCAGTAATCAAGTTCCTACTAATTTCCAAGTTCTAATGTTGGCACTATTTTTCTATTATTATTATTTTCGAAGTCGAGGTAGTTTTTAATGAAACGCAACTTATAAACTTGTACTAAACGACCTGAACGAAAACTCTTTTGGGAGAGGGGCTAACTTTGAAAACACTAAAAATCAGAGGAATAGGTCTATTACATCTTGATAAGACCTATCCCGAATTTAGAATGAGAAAATGTGGTCACCGTATATACCGTCCTCCAAGTTCCTCATCAACAATAATATAAAAATGAAAATGACTAAGTATGCGTCCACAAAACTTTGAGAACAACTTAACCAATTTCAATATTATTATTATTATTATTTGCATGAGATTAGTTCATACCGGTTCATACCACCTCACTTCGACCACTGACTTCGATTATTCAATTTATCAGGAGTTGAGATCAAATGTTCGTTGCTTTTCTATTAAATAAATAAATTATTGACATATTTTATTCAAAACAAGAATTTGAAAAAGACATTGTTTACATTTTGTATTTAAATTTGAATTGTTGCAAATCAGAAATCGTTTACCATGGCTACGCCAGCATTATACATACTTAAGATCCATCAAAAGCATGATAAATAATATTTAATCTTTCAAACCTGTCCTTCGACTTTCGAATATCCGAAATTAAGCACAAACTATCATTCAAAACTAAGCGATCACTCTTATAATCCACAGCATAAAAAAGGACGTGTACATGCTTTCAAGATACTACTGTTCGTTCAACTAAGTTCCACTAATATAACATTAGTTGCAGAAGAAATCTGTGGAAGTTTCACCAGCCTATTAATATTTGTAATACACATGATTGGTTGCCAACATATTAACATTTTTGTTTTCTCTAAGGCAGGATGGAAAGACCAAGCCAGCTGAGAAGGAAGCAGCGAGAGAGTTACAGGATGATGAAATGGGAAAGAAGACGTTTAAAAGTGCTCTTCCACAGGTTGGTAATAGGAATATTATTTATGAAAGATCTTTACGGAAATAATTATATAAACCAGAGGCGTCGGGTTGAGGATACTTAGTGTAACGTCAGTCCCCAAGTACCCCCAGCTTGTATATGAGAGATATCACTAATGAGGCAATTGATTATTTCTCCGGCTATGGGCGTAGGATTTGTTTTTGAACCTGAAAGGCAAGATAAATTAGTATGGACTGACTAACCCTGGAGGACACATAAATATTTACAGTGTATATGTCACGGCCTCCAACCTTAAGGATTGTTTTAAAGTCCTATATATATTGTTTTTTGATATTTAAAAAGTCTTTGGTGTTCGTCATATTGTTTGTAACTGCAATCTCGATCAATGTAAACGAACCAAATAAATAGATAAATATTCAAAACATTTGTATATAGCAAACGTTTCATCATAAAAAATTATTGTTACAAAAAATATTAATTCCAAAAATGAGTTTATATAATAGGCTTATATATAGGCTCATCTAAGCCACATATGTGACTTACTCATAGATGAATGTGCGCACTCGCAGGCTTTGACTGATGTTACATCAGGAACACAGTATTCTTAAAAGGAAAAATTTCCTTTAAAAGTGCGCTTCAAAATAAAATTAATTCAGGCATCCACAAGTCAAGGGACAAATAAAAAATCAGTTCGAGGTAATCTTTTATATATTAGAAATATAACCCGATATATACAGAACACAAAACTCATATTTTGTACATACAAAGAAACTTTGGACCTTAATGTGTTACATATTTCGAGTTATACCGGTATATAAAGTATTACCTCGAACTTTTTGTTAATTCGTAAATGTGTACCACCGTGTCTGTTTATTCGTTCGCGATAATTATAATAACAAAATCTGCGAAATAATTATGTGTTAAATTAATAACATGCTTGTAATAGCTCGGCGCCACTCCCGTATTTTACAGCTGAATATGAGAGAAATTCAACTGCAATTAGGCTTCCTGATGGCCATAAATAGAAAAAAAAAAAGAATGATGAACAAACACTTGTACACACAGATACCAAGAGCATCTTACCTCTTTGAACCTTATGGAATTATACGCAGAGGAATTGTTTCCAGGCAATGAGATTTTTATTATCAGCAGGTTTGTAGGCAATGGTGGTTGTTTCTCAAAATGCCTGACAGTTCTCTAACAAGCTCCCCTCATTGTAATCTAATTTATAGAGAAGAATATACTCAATGGATAGGACTTTCTTTAATATCAGACTCATACAGACACACACACACTCATAAAGAATAAATCAAGAGAAGACTTCTGTTGTTACCGTCCTGTCTTAAGGCCCTAATACAGTGTTTCACCCTGGGGTGACATAAATATTGGACGCTAAGTATTGTTCATCAATAAACCGACGCTTCGATGCGTATTATTAATGTATTCTAAAAATCTATACTTGCAATTTCGGACTTAACATGAGCATAGGGAGGTAGCAATTTATTGTTCAAAAATCATCTGAATGGATGTACCTTCCTGCCGGAGCATCGTTCACTGAAAATGTACATCAATAATAACTTATAGCAAAACAGGACGTTAATTTGCATTTGGCCTCCATATCAAGCTAGGTTTATGCTAGAGGGTCACAGACGCTCAACCACACCCACAGACATCATCCACGTACATACATACAACAACAGCATATAAATCTTCATGGGAAATAATATATAAAGTTTCGTGAGTGACAGAGGAAAAGACAAAAAGTTACAATAAATTTTTACCTTCTGAGAGGAGTAACTTAACTGGGTGATTACGTCTCTCGCAATGCCAAGAAAACAAGCTCTCTTTCACTGACTGGGATACGGTGACTTGGGGTGCCACAAAGATCCGTTTACGAATTTACATTAATGCAAAGAGTTGGATTTTGGTTCTCCAGAATTAGACGCAAGGTCCAACTGCAGCCGCCTTACTTCCTATATCGAGCAAGTTAATTTTTGGAAATGTAAGAACGGATATTAATACAATTCCCATGTAAAAAAATAAAAGAATGGAAAGTCTTCGACCTCAGTTCCCGTTGAGTTTTTCCAAATGCTATTTCAAAAAATATAAGCTATTATGTAACACATATCAAATCAATATAGATAGAGGAAAGGAAATGACTCATTAATAGTGAAGCGTACTCAATCGCCCGCCAAAAAACAAAGAAAACGTAAGTCGGTTCGACTTGGCTTACCATCCCTGCTGCTCTGAAGCTCTCTGAAGCCCTGATGAAGTACGTACATCGTAGGTGGCGGTCAGTAGATGAGTGCTGGCCGGCCCACACACAAGTGCTTACATAGGGCTCTCACCCTTTGCCAGAACAAGGCTGACGTTTTGAATTTGAAAGAAAGAAGCTAGCAGGTCACTGGCTAGTAATGGCTGGGACTTTTCCCACCAAAAAGAACTTATTTGAAGCTGTCGAAATGAGTACACTTACCCATAAAAAATGTTTTTTTTTTAAGCTAAACAAGATTAAACTGAATAAAAAGATTCCTCTAAATATACAAAAGTAAACACAGTTAATACAGTGGATAATATAATACAGAGTAAATATAATTACATCATACATAGGAATACAGGTTACACAATAATATCATCGATATAACACAGGAATAAATATTCGGTTGGCCAATAGCGTGGGCCAATTTTTTTTTATGTAAATATTGGGGGTTCGAGTTGTCATCAAAAGTTCTGCATTGGTACCAAATAAACCATGCAGAATATGGCCGTCCTAAAACAATATTTAACCGGGCCGCTGGACCCCTGAAGGGCCTAATTGTTTTTTACAAAACAAGGAATAGAAATATGGAACCAGTTTCCACATTTTGAGTTTCGAGTAGTTGTGAAAAATTGTGCATTGGTACGAAATTGAGCCATGTCAAATGTGGACCTTCTTGTCCATCAAGCGTTATTGGCCGTTTTCAAACTAAAATTTTCGCGGGCTAGAAATTGTTTTGATCCGACTGTCTTTCGGCGAACAAACATAACAAAACATTCTACAACTTTTTCACGCTACTCAAACTCAAA
>JAGDQP010019926.1:21292-34097 GCA_022664845.1 Lepisma saccharinum | reverse complement strand
CAATGTGGACCAAATTTTCAGTTCTAACTCAATTTTTTACGCTTTTTGTCGCTGTGTGGTCTTTTTTTTAAGTTTTAATTCTTGAGTTATTCATATAATAGTAGTATACCATACTCTGCATGTAATATAAAATAATGCAAATAATATTTACGTTTTCTTGCACGAATTAAGACATAAATAAAAATGAGCCGCACAGTGATATCAAGCCTAAAAAGCCGATTTAAACTGAAACTTTGGTTCATATTGGTTTAGACTGGAAGTGAACAAACGAGGTAAAGTGTCCTCTCCGCTTCATGGCTTCATATATTCATTAAATTTTCAATGGCAGCAGTCAGTCTAAACTAAGTCGCTTTTAGATAGAGGTTATTGCGCACGACTCACATTATTTTAATCGCGAAATCTTAATGACATTGTATCGTCCCGTTCCAAATGATCTGTATATACATTGTTACGCTTATCAAGTGAATCTGTTTACTAGTAGAGCTGCTTCTATAAATAGAAATGTAAGATTTTTTCCCGCAAATTTGCAAGGTCTGTGTACTTTTTTTTCTTCTGGTAGTCCCCAGCGAGTTGCAGTTTTAGATTCACTCGTCAACAAATGGTTCCCGAGCTAGTAATAATCGTTGGAACTTCATGTTCAGAAGCGTAAATACTGTTACAAACTGTCTTAAATCTACTGGACAGAAGTATTTCGATCAATATCAGGAGCTGTGGGCTTGCTAGACTTTATGGTTCAAAATAGCTTGGGGAAAACGTTCAGTGAATCTTCAAAGCTTCTAAAACTGATATTTACAATACTACAATAATAAAAGTCACATAAATTTCTAGCCACAAAAAAATGTGACAAACTATCAGATTTTATCCTCAATATAATAGCTACGCCATTTTTCTAAGTTTTCTCAAAATTGTAACTAATTAACTAACGTCCTTTTATTTGATAATCTGTTCACTTCTTCTTTTGTTATACTTTACATAATTTAACTCTACGTTGATTGGTTGTGACTGATTAGTTACCCAATTTTCTCTCACGTAGTGGAAGTCCAGGCCCGCAGCCAGGGGATTGAACTCCCGTAAATTTTCCTTGCCCCAATATGTTTTTAATTTTATGTATGTTTCGTAAGCCCAAGCTTTTCCCTAAATTTTTCGTGGACCCCTACTCTTCGTGGCTGGCGGCGGGCCTGATGTGAGTGCAACTCCCACTGGAGACAACCACTGGCCGCCACTTCGTTTTTGACGTTTCTCAACTGATGATAACCAATTTTTGTACAGTGGTAGTGGTTGTGTTGGAAACTTCGTTCTCACGGGAGTATTATTCCGAACTGGGTGACGTTTAAGTGTCCTTGCGAATCGCGTGTGCAACAAAAGAAAAACACTGGACCTTGTTTACCTAACCTAGTCTAACCCTTGGTAATTAATTTTATTAAATTTCCTAATGTCTATAAACATAAGAAAGAATTTTTTTTTAATGTAAATATAACCATGCCAGGATTCTATCCCAGGTCATCCGGAGCAGCTTTTCGATACGTTAACTATTAAACCACACTAGGAGAACTCAGCAAAGAGCTAGGTCTCTTTAATTCACCAAAGCTAGTTGTTCTCCTTATAATATAAAAACACCAAAAACCTAGAAAGAAAAAAGCGCCAAACCTAGACCAAAATAATAATGTAGTGAGAATGTCCTGTGCTGGAAGAGGTTTATGAGGTTTGAGATTGGACAAAGGTTGTGGTTTCTATTAAGAAAAATATTTTTTAACGCATTATGTAAGAACAGTTGTACCAATTTACTCCAAAATTAGTATACTGATTGAGTGAACAATGGATATTGGTGTTCTAGCCACTCCTGAACACAATTTATTATCGTTTTTTATAGTAATAAAGCTCAAATTATTAAAACCTACGTTTGCGCCTCACGATTAAACAAATTTACTCTCAACTTGGTGTTATTTTACGGGACTCAATCCTTAAAACTTAAACCACGTTAATAATGTTGAACTATTTATTGTTTATCTGGTAACGAGACTGGATTATTAAACACGTATTCAAGCATTACATGGGAATCACTACTCTGATTCCAGTCAAATTTATATAACGATGTTGGGAACTACCTTTAAGGTTGTTACCATATTAGTGTTAAAACATAACGTTTTCTTAGTAATGAGGCCGATTTAGTACACATATATTCGAGCATTACATAGGAACGATTAATCTTATTGCACCTAAACTAGACATACAGGTGTAGAGAATCATTTCCATGGTAACGAGAGTCTATTAAGTTTCCATGAGATTGCATTAAATGACAATCACTCTCAGTTCCATTCTGTAGACATCGCTAATGATATATACGTTCTAACTCAGCCCTGGTAGTCCAGGTGGTAACGTCGCTGACTTCTGATTGGCACTGAGTTCGAACCCCACGGCCGCCCATCCAGTCTGAGATTTTCCAATGTTTCACCTGTTTCGCCAGACGAATGCCGGGATGGTACCTTGCGAAATGCCCTGGTTGTTACCTTCCCGATTCTCTACCTAACCCAGCCCGACTTGAGCCAAAAGGCCATAAATAAAATAAATATATTCTAGTTAGAATTATTATTCGGATATCAGTTTCTTTGATTATTTGAGTTTGTTTATTAATCGGATTCGTATAATGAAATAGACCGGACAATTATTCGAATAATGTCCGGATGAATAATTATCCGAATAACTTTAACGGTCCTAATATTTTGGTCTGGTAAATCGATTAATTTTCTAGAAACATTTAAATCTATTTATTTAAACCCCTTAAATAGATTTAAACCTAAACATCTCGTTAGTCTATATATTTAACTATATTTCTAATATTTCTGTAAATTTATAAATAATTATGTGTTGTCACTCTTATACCTGTATATAGTTCTTACTTGGATTGTTCTTTTCGCAGTGCCGTGAAGAAAAGATTGTTCCCTCAAACAATGACCTTGCAGCTCTTTTAGACGCACCGTTTATCCAAGTAACTCAAAAGAAATTTAGGCTATTGAGAATTCCATCAAGTGCTATACAATTACTCCATATACATTATTGCTACTTGATATATGCATGTAGTATTCTTGAGAATTTCCATGGTGCCATTTATCATTTTGATTTGTGTATATGTGTTGTTTCTACGATGAAAGTTTGTGCATAGGAAACAGTATGCAGAGCAGAAAAACAAGAGAAAAGGTATTATTATTATTAGTAGTAGTAGTAGTGTATTCATGTATTTTATAGAGAATGAAATATTGTTTTCGTTGTGTTAAGCTTAAGCCTCAAGAAAGCATGTATGTCAACCTAACCTACATAATTTACCCTTATTGTTAGAATAGTCTACCGGAACAAGATTCGATGTGAAACCTTCACCATCCAATTTACATTAACCTGACCTAAAAAGTAGACTAACCTACTTAACAAACTGAAATTTCCTGGCTCGAGAGACCTTGCCCTAACAGACACTTCGCTGTCAGTGCAAGAAAGATAATTTGGCTTTCGGAATTGAAGTTCACTACTTCTTAATTCAAGTGGATTTCCGGTTAACAGTACAATGAATCGGTTAATACTGAAATCAGTAGTCCCCATCGTGGATCGAAAACGAAACTACTTACAGACAGCAAGCTAGCTGAAGCTGAGATTGATCTACTAAACAAGTATAACATTTCTACTTTGTCTAATTTCTTTTACCACGCATCTACGTGATGTGAAATGCAGCTCACAGTCTCGTGCCTTGACACTTTTTTTCGTTTTCCGAAGAATACCCTTCATTAAACCTTGAGTTTCACTTACGTAAATTGAGTTGAATATTAGACGATTAACTTAGGGTTCGCGCAGCATCAATCATCGTACTTTAATTTACCCCCTCGCTCTTTCCGAAAGTTGTTCTAAATTGTTCTTACATTCCTTATTACCTGTATCACCCCCTAATGCGTTTGGTAAAATTTTGGTTGCTGAGCGACAATGCTTTTTTGACTATCAAACCACTACATAAAATGACCTTTTTTTGCCATGGACATAACAATATGAGGATTGGCAGTTACGTACCGCTACTTCCGAAGCAACTCCATGTACTATGTGAGTATGGTTTCTACTGCTACCGGTATATGGTCGTACAATCACGGAAAAAGACATTTCGGGAACATAACGTCTAGTATATCTTTTACCTGACATATTTATGGGCCAAGCACTCAGCTATGCCTAAGTGTGCTTCTATTGTGGACCATCAAACAGAGCGTCACATTAATTTAGAAACAAATCAATGTTATCAAATTAGAGCGTTTATAGTGGAACATCGAGCATAGCGTCGAGCAAAGCGTTGATAATAACGTTGAGCAAATAAATAAATTAAGTTGTTTTACATAGCGTTCGGACAAGCCCGTCAGATCTCGATTGAGCTCGTTCTATTTTTTTAAAATGAATAAAGAATTTACACATGCGTGCTAATTAACGTGGAACTTTTAACGTTTGATGTTACTTATATTGCAAATACGGTAACATTAATGATATGAATATATTTCTGACATTAAATAATTAAACAATGAACATTAAATTATGAAAATATAGTATAAATAAGCATAAAAATATAGTTCAAAAATGAAGATATGGATCTCCGTACATTTACTGTGGATATACAATCATTATTGCTTCATTAAGTACTTGTCGATATTTTGTTCCAAATATTATTGCTCTGAAAATTATATATTATTCCAAAAATATTTAGTTATGCCTGGTAAAACCTGTGATTATCACTTATTTGTTTTTAGTATAAATTTTGAGCAATAAATTGAGCACCCGTAGCTCATTTGATAGAGAGGTTCTTTGTTCGATCATTGTGATCGACCATCCTGACTGAGGTTTCACCAAGGGTTTTCCTCAGTTACACTACGCAAATGCCTTAATGGTACCTTGAACTTAGATCCTGACCGAATCATTTCTGTAAACTTTCCCCTATCTTATTCCGGCCTGAGCCATAGATTCCTAAAGGCTATAAGTAAAATTCAAATCAATTCAATTATAAGATTCAGTGTTTGAAAAATGCAGTATTTTAAAACTGTTACAGCAGATAGTATTTACCAAAATACGAACAAAAAAAAAAAAGTGTTGCAGAGAACATACAAAGAAAAACCGTATTTTGAATACGAACAGTAACAACGTGACAAAGATAGCTATATAAATACGGCGACCATACGCCCTGTGTCCCTGTATCCCTAAAAATATGTATTAAAGTCCCTAATCTGAACATAAAGAGCGATTTAGTTTAAGATAATGCGGACATCTCCATAGCTGAAACGAGTCATATGAGTGAAGTTTTAGACCGGGTCTATGCTTGGGACATGGCCTAACCCGATAACCCGGAGGACAAATAACGTTTGTTTTCAATTCTTCCTTTATCACACACCGTTGCGTTTGAACAGTGTTTCTCTCAGGGATGATAGGATCGGTGGATTGAGCCTAGAGCACGAAAGTCAATCGAACCTGGAGCGGGTAAAACGGATCACCAAAAGTGACTCGGTTTCAGCTCTGGATATCTCCAGTAAAGTTTACATTTGTTTTATTGTAGTGCTCCTGAATGTTCTTAATTAATACATGATGAACTAATTAGTAATATCTTAGTTAGTGATAATAAATTGGGCTCTGTTTTGTTCCCCCCCCCCCCCCACACACACATAAACAACGTTTCGTATTTTCCCATTACCAAAATGAGAGGTTTGCAACTCTGTCCAAGCATGTTTCTCCTTATCCCAACTCATAGTAGGGGACACTGGGGCTAGTTGCAAAACATTTTACATTTTTCGCGAATAAGGTCCAAATATGGGCTCCAGAAACTCAAAATTTCTGTGGTACATTTTGTTGTCCTTCCTTTATACCATATCTAATTTTAGTTGCCTTAACTTCTTAGGGGACTGAGTGACACTAAAAGGAAACAGGAAGGGTCACATGTTGCAACTTGTCTCATATAACTATGGGGCATGTTGCAACACTGCATGGGGCAAGTTTCAATAGTAACAAATAATGAAAGGTACAGTTCTATTCAAACAATATTTATCGTATATTACCTTATACATATATAAGAAAACTATTTTACTGACTACTCATAGACTACTTACTCAAGAAACTAAACAAATTGAAATGAAAGGATATAAAACTGCTATATGCTCACTGACTGACTAATTATATTAATTCAAATAGCTAAAACTAAACATCCAAAAGTTTTTTGACAGTGATGTGTAGCAATCTTTCATTAAGCATTACCATTTTTTCCCTCAAATACCGAGATGGTACCTCCAACTTAGGCTCTGGCCAACTCCTTCCCACATCCTTTCCTCTCCCCTATCCCGGACTGAGCCTTAGATGCCTAAAGACCACAAGTAAATTCAAATTCACGCACTAATGCTTTCATACAATGTTATCGCGTGAAAGGCGATACACACTATATACGCTGTTAAAGTCGTCTGCTACTGAGAATTGTGGGGGTCGCCATATTGGCTTTAAACAACAGGTTGCCTAGGAAACCTGCCATTTAATCGCTTTAGGATTTTGAGAGAGCTTTGAAAAGTACGCTTGTGTTCTGTAATCAGACACATCTTAACTGATATTTGTTATTATTTACTTACTTCAAAGTTCAGTTGATAATAAAAGTATAAAATGTTTACGGATCTAATGAAATATTAGAAGAAATATCGTATTTAATCTGACAACCCACGTGTTGCATTATACCAATGGCGTTATCATATTACGCGTTTGTAGATTTCATGCAAAGATGAAAGTAATATTGTCAAAGCCACTGTATAGTGGAGCATTATAGTCACTAAATGGAGTAAAAGATAAATCACAATGTCCGAAAATGCAAGGAAATAACTGAATGAAACATACAAAAACGTATGATAACTCTTAGAATTCAGTATAGTTTATTTCAACACATAAAATCTGTCCTCGTAGTTATTTTCTAGATTCCATACAAAGTAGTTATACACTACATTTACCCCCATCACTTGTAGGTAAACATATAATAAATCTATTTTAACACTATAGCTTTTGCTTGATATTTGCAGTTCTATTAGAATTATGAGAATTATCCATTAGGTATACAGTCTTTGTTTCCGTTATTTAATCCGAGAGATGATAAATTACATTATTCATGTTGTAAATGGGTAAAGTACCTACCACTAGCGTGAATATCGGTTGAGAATCTGTTGTAAAAAAATAAACAATTACTGAAAATGTCTTTGTGAAACATTAATTAGACATACATCTAGAAATTTATATGAACTATAAATGCTCACCTATACCGCCCAGTTGATCCCAAAGAGACTGAAAACAACAAACAATTGTTCCATGCCCCCTTTAATGCAAATAACATATTAAAATATAAGTCATTTAATGTTGTTACTATAAATTTAAGTGTTAACAAAGAAAGAGTTTCTGAAACAAAATAGAATTGCCAAATCTGAACAGTAATGTCTCCTTTTCTTTGGAAATCTGAAGAATTTTCAAGTTTGACATAACGCATAGTACCTGCAGTCAATTGCAAAACATGTAGTCATATTATAAGGTATAACATAACTATTAAATGTCATAAATATGTTTTCAGTTTTTCGTCCATACTAAATTCATGTGTTACTCCGTGTGTATAAAGCCAGCCGATCTGGTTGCTAGGATACCGCGAGGCAATGACGTCGACTTTAACAGCGTATTGAGATTTGAGAGCAACCATGAAGTACAGAGAAGAATGTTGAAAATTGTGAATCCTTAAAAGGCCACACCAAATGAATAAAGAGATAATACAAAAGTCAGCTGCCCCGCGATTACATGCTGACTGTGAATTGACAATTAAAAATGCGTGCTACAAATATAAACATGTGGAGCGAGAGGTGAATAAACTCAAACATGACCTTGAAACACATTCGCTGCAGAACACCTTCTCAGATAGACTGATGCTGTGGTGAACTATTAAACTCCAGCAGTTATTTAATCAACAATTTACTATCATGCAGTTTTAAGTGTTTTAATTATAAGTTTAAGTAGTGAAAATACAAGGTTTAAGAAATTCTTTCGGTGAGGGTGTTGCAACTTGCCCCAGTAACATATGTTGTTATGTTTTTCTACACTATCGCCATTTAAGCAGCTCTATAGGAACAACAACATCTTCATATTATAGTTTAATAATACATTCCCCCTCCTGAAAATCGCAAAATCTTATGCAACAACACAATTCCGATATATTTACTACGATCCTACTTCTGTAGAAATTACTTGTCTAAAAGAAATAACGATTTTTTCTTTAAAAAATTCTGAAACCAAAGCGATTGTCTTCAAGTAACATGTAATAACTCACAACACAATGGCGCCTCAGAACCACTATGCGTGCGTTCTCACTCTGCGCGCACGCCAGAGATCTAGTAGTGTTGCAACTAACCCGCCGTTGGAACTATACCCAGTCTCCCCTATATGTAATTATTCCAGCGTGTATCTAAACAATGTAGTGTAAAGTAACGTGAACTGACGTAAATTAACAAAAAGTATTCTAACCTAAGCCAATCAAATCTACCTTCATGTATGTAATGAACTGCAATAAAAACATTCTTACGTCAGAACACATTTTAAATCTTATAATGAACCAATTCATCACAAGATTACAATGTTTACTGGAGTTATAACATAAATACATGTGGGGAAAAACAAATACGAAACGCCATTACTTAATAAATTATTGTATTTTAAGAAATAAATAATAAGTAAGTTATTAGAACGACTCAATACCAAGAAGGTACGAAATGCTTTTGGTAGTGGTTGCTAATGGTATCACAGATATTGGATTCTTTTTTACAAAATAGGCTACAGTAATTTTATTGGTCCAATATGATCCTTCCGATTTGAAAAATTTCCACCCCTGCTCTATAATAACACAACGCTTGGCTCGGAACTCCACTATAAAAGTAAGATTTCTCAGCTCTGCTCGACGCTCCACTATAATAGCAGCCTAAGTCGTGACTTGTCTGAGGGACTGCAAGTGACAGGCTCAAGCCATAGGTGCCTATCTAGCCCATAGATTTAAATTAAATAAGAAGCTAAATGCTGTGTCCCTCAATACCTTTTTCCTTGACTGTACAGTGTATCTATTAACGACGATGTATGTCATTGTGCGTAAGAGAAGTTGCAGTGTTATACGTTTCTCTCCTGTACGTTTATCAGCCTGATGATTTACTCGCGTTCTCCTAGCTGTATGATTCCTTCATAGGTCATACTTTTACTCATGTTTCTGCAGCGACGGCAGCGTTGGCTTGCATCAATTATTATTTGCAAATAAGAGTAGAGATTGGTAATATTTCCTCTTATTTCACATCTATTTTTGTCATTTTATTGTGGTAGATTTTTGGTTAATGTATACAGTGTGTCAGGTCTAGAACAACCAATATTCATACTAATATTTTTTGCACTTTATATTATTATTATTATTATTATTATTATTTGACAAAAGTTTTAGCTACTTGTTCAGAACAGATTTTGGTTTAGAAAAAGATGTAACTAGAAAAAAGTGACAGTTCTCCAAACAAAAAGAATAGCTATTACAAAAAGAAAATAAGGCTATTCTATAGGACTTAGATGACGCAAGTTGTCATGTCCTCGAGCAATTCCAGAATCCAAACTCGGCCATATCCCGAGTCAAACGACTCACAAATATATCCAGGAAGGAAAACACAAACAGACGTCTACTTACGCTCATATTACAGTATAATAATTCTAAAAATAATCACATTCTAAAAATGCACACTACTGTGGTTTACGCTGGTGCTTACTACACACACTCAATCTCTACAAGTGCGCAGAAAATTAACAAGTCACTGACAAACCCAAGCACCGAGAAAAAATTCGCAACAGAACAAGTGCGCACCGAGCAAAAATATCAGATGATTCGACCGAATAGATTATTCGGGGAAACAATGAACAATAGCAAAACAGCTCAAGAACCTCAGTTAGCAAAGCAAAACCCTGTAGAAAATTTATAGGCGGCTTAGAAATGTTTAGATAAATAGTACACAATGAGGGGTGTACATTCATTTTCAAAACCTTGTAGCCACACATTTCAGCTAGTATGTGCTGAAGCAGAACAATAAAAACATAACTTTTCTAACCTCTTCTAAAAGATAGAAAGAGACGAATATTCAGACAAAATTTCTACACACTTACGGTATACCAGAAAAATTCTAACATGAACAGAAAACATACAACCAAATAACACACAGGTGGCCGAGTAGCAATGTAGCTCATCTGCTATACGTGAGGTCACAGGCTCATTCCACGTAGAGGTACATCAAAGTAAAATTTGGAATTCACTTTACAAAACATCTGTAGTCCTTAAAAGTCGACTGATTTACTTCAGACATAACAACAAACAAAGCACTAACTACGAACACTTAAATAATACTAATCATAAATAAATAAATAACTCTTATGACTTACGGACTCGCAAATTCATCGCCGTAGTAACAAACGTTCGCCATTGGGTTTTATCTTGAGCAACATCATGCCAGTTTTTATAACGAACACCTACTTCTCGAAGATTTCTTCTAATATTGTCCTCCCAGCAACACCTCGGTTTCCCAATGGTCTCTTTCCATCCGGCTTTCCAACCAGGATAGAATATAATCTGCGTTTTTATACCTCATCCGAACTATATGGCCTACCAAGCTTAGTCGTCGCGATTTCATTACATTTACAACATATGGTGAATTGTACAATCCGTGGAGTTCTTCATTATGCAGTCTCCTATATTCTCCAGTCATCTAGTCCCGTTTCGGCCCGTATATTTTTCTCAAAACGGTATTTTCAAAGACCCGTAATTTATGTCACCTGCTAGGGTCCTACTCCAACTTTCGCAACCGTAAATGATTACCGGAAGAATAACAGTTCTGTATATTTTCAGTTTCAATTTCCTTGATATTAATCGCTATGTTAGAAGTTTTTGGACTGAATAAAAACATGGGTTGCCTGAAACTAAGCGACATTTTATTTCTTCCG
Organism: Lepisma saccharinum; assembly: GCA_022664845.1. NCBI lineage: Eukaryota > Metazoa > Arthropoda > Insecta > Zygentoma > Lepismatidae > Lepisma > Lepisma saccharinum. The sequence continues at coordinate 23,075 of JAGDQP010019926.1, read as the reverse complement.
TGACCTTGTTCTTGCTTGTTACGTATGCTCCCAAGTTTACTTTCTCTATGACCTCATCACTAATTATTATGTTTTCATTTACTTCATTCCCTATATTTCGGCTTGTTATAATGTATTTCATGTTTACCTGTACACCTATCCCATCGCAGGTTTCTACTAAGACATCAGTGTTGCTTTGTAGTGCATCTATATCGTCCCCTACTAAATCTACATTATCCGCGTATACGAACAGTTGATTCAAACACATCAATGATACTCTCTTTTTGTCCCCTTTAATTTTTAAAATCGCATATTCTAAAGCAAAGTTAAACAATAAGATGATAAGGCATCGCCTTGTTTCAATCCGTTGCGATTCTTGAAACTTTCTAACATAATTATTATTACTTATCAGTACTTTGCTTATGAGGTCGCTGAGATACATCTTCACTAGTTGAACAAGTTTTTCGTAATTCCAAATTGTACCAGGATACTGTATAACTTTTCCATTTTGATAGAATCATATGCTTTCTTAAAATCAATGAATAGCTGGCGAACAGTCCCATTACATTCCCATTTCTTCTCCAAAATTTGACTCAAATCGAAAATCTGGTCCAACGTGGATATACTTCTTCTAAATCCACATTGGTGATCTCCAGTTATTTCTTAGGCGTGTTAACATAATATTAGTTAATATCTTATAACAGGTTGTAAGTAACGGGATTACACGGTAATTATTACAGTCCGATTTTTTGCCTTTCTTTTAAATCGGAAATATTATTGAGGTTTTCCACTCCTTTGGAAGCTCTTGCTTTCCCCAGGTAGCATTTATCAATTTATGTAGTTCCTTGATTAGTGCCGTTCCTCCCGCTTTAATTAATTAGACTGGAATTGTCTGTTTCCGCTGATTTGAAAATTTTCAATTTATTTATCGACATTTCAATCTCGATCTCGCTAGATTCGGGTATCCACGGTTCTGCGATATAGATTTCACATTCCTCTGTTTGTTCTCCGTTGTGTACATTAAGAAGTTTGTCGAAATAACTGTTCCACACATCGACAATTTTAGTTGGATTCGCCTGAAGATCTCCACGTTCATTTCTAATCATTTCGGCTTGTAACCTTTTCTTAAAGAATTTACCCCTGTTTGTAGATCTCGTATGTTATTTATCTTTCCGTTTTCCTCAATCTCCTGAAACTTCTGCTTCACATATTGTCGCTTTTCACTTCTGAACATATGTGTGGCATTTCGTTTTGCGTTACTGTAGTGGTTGGTATTCGCCTCGCTCTTATTACTTAGCCATCGTCGCCTTGCTTGTTTTCGTTCCTGATGAATCTTAAGGCATTCTTCATGAAACCAAGGCTTGCTTTCCTGATGTTTCTTCTCACCTACATGTTCTTTCGCTGCACCCTTCACTGTATCACGAATTTCCTTCCACATCTTACATCAGTTTCATTGTTAATATTATCTTCATTATTATTACTCGAGTCGGCTAAGATTTCGAACCTATTTGAGAGCTCGAGTTGGTAATCTTTTATGCTAGGATTATTTAATCGTTTAACTTCGAATTTCATTTGTTTTGATCCCTTACTTTCTCTGTTCGCGATGCATAACTTTCCCCTTACTTTTGTGATCACCAATTGATGGTCGGTGTCACTTTCCGCTCCTCTGTAAGACCTAACGTCCATTATGTTGGTGTGCCATCGTCTCTCTACTAATACGTGATCGATCTGGTTGAGAGTTTTCCTATCCGGAGATACCCACATGTCTTTGTGTTCAAAGTACGTGCTCCTTACCAGTAGGTTT
>JAGDQP010019926.1:0-21192 GCA_022664845.1 Lepisma saccharinum | reverse complement strand
TCTTTTCGTGAAGGCTGTATTAGCCTATAATAGGTCTGTATTTTTCTTCCCTCCCTAACTTTGCCTTGAAATCAGCCAGCACAATTTTCGAATTATACTTTGGTAATTGGTCAAACAGCCTTTCTAAGTCATCGTATACTGTAAAAACTGTATCTCTGAATTGAGAGTACAAAATTGGAATTTTGCACTCCCAATTTTTGAGAGGTAGTGGCGAATCCATGGTTGGGTTTAGAGGGGCGGTTCTTTGCCTCCCAGTTTTTGGGAAGGAACAGATTGGTAGAAACAAAAATTAAGGTAAAATACCCCTTTCTCTCTGGGTCCGTTACATCATCTGAAAATTAGGTAGAGTAATATACCTTCAAATTTTTAGTATCAGTGACGGACCCAGAAATTCATATTTTACCTTCGTTTTTGTTTCTATTAATCTGTTCCCTCCCAAGAACTGGGAGACAAAGACTCACCCCTCTAAGCCCAACCCTGGGTTTGGCACTGCCTCTCAAATATTCAGTCCCAATTCAGCGGTATAGGTTTTACCGTGTAGAATATATCTTCGTCGTTCTCATTATCCTCATGGGTCGGTGCATATACATTTATTAAAACCGTGTTGCACCACCGAGTACGTATCGTACGTACGCCTTTCGTTTACGAACTCTTCTGAACATCCGGAAGGGTGTTGTTGTTAATAAGGAATCCTGTTCCGAAATTGTGTGACTGACTGAGTTCCCCCGTAGTAGAAAGTGCATTTTCCCTGTCGGATACAATCTTGACCCTCCCACCGGACTTCTTGTACGGCTAATATGTCCAGCTTGTACTTCTCGGTGTGGCGTATCGCCAACTGAAGAGCGCCCGTTTGGTATAACGTTCGTATGTTCCACGTTCCAATTCTAATATCTTTCTTAATCCTGTTCTTGGAGCCCCCTGAAGCAGTTCCCGCCCGGAGATCCGAGTGATGGACTAGTTTTCCTGCGGAATATTTTACCCCAGGAAAATCCATGAACCATATGCTACCATTTCTTGACATGCTTTAGCAGTGTAGAGTTGTCAGCTCTACGACTTCGCAGTAAAGGGGGACATTCAAGATGTCGTCCTCTGTCCTTCTCTGAGCCTTGCCGATGTCATTCATCTTGAGCCTCAGTGTGGTAATGGTGAAGCTGCTAGCCGTAATCATGATATTTTTGTTCCAGGTTATCTTCCCCATGCGTTTGTAGACCCCTCTACTAACTGCAAGGCAGCAGTACTGGTTCCCCGGAATATTTCCGGTACGCACCATATCTAGTCGGTCTTCCCCTATCCACCACCTGGGGAGGCACCTGGTGGAAAACCAGTAACTCCAACCCGGACTGGAAGGGCGTAAGCCATAGTGCTGTTACTGCCCATACAATTCATTTTAACTATTTATCTATCCAACCCGGAATAACAATAATAGTAATAAACATCAGAATACGGTTACGCTGTTGGTGTCGAGTACAAGAGACGTGTAGACACTAACCAAATAGGAAAAAGAGAAACATCAAGCATAGGTTAAAGAGTTATAACTTCACACGGCAGGACTCTGAACCAAAAACCACAAACAAGAAATATGCTAAAAACCATAGAGACTTATACAGCAATTGTTCTCACTAGAAGGGATGGAAAATTAGTATTTATACACGCTAAGGGAGCACCACGCCACAAACCCAACCTCGAATACGAACTGTGGTGATTTCGAGAACTCCGGGTTTTATGTGTTATACAAAACTAAGTTCCAAAATAAACAAGTCGATATTTAGTTATAAAAATGAACTATTGACTCAAGGTAACAATGTAAATTTGTTACTTACAATTTGCTGTTCCTCTTGTATTAATAAATACAGTTTTTTTTAAGATATTCAATTTCCGTTGCACTAACATTTTAGAATCAGTAACTCAGGGAAAATATAGGGATTGTCCTGTCTATCTGTCTGTCCCCCAGATCTCAGTAACTATAAGTCTGACAGAATTGAACTATACACCGTTGGATTCATCATGATCTCAAACAGTGCGAAAATTACAACTTTGTCTATAACTGACAGTTCCTTTTCATTTACTTATTTTTCTCCATTTTTCTATGTATTTTCACATGGTATGTTTGTCTTTCCCCTAGATCTCAGTAACTACAAGTCACAAGAGATGAACGATACACCGTTGGATTTGTCATGATCTGAAACGGTGGGGAAAATTATCAGTTTGACCCTAAAGCTGGCAGGTCTCTTTGAATCGCTTAGTATTCTCCATTTGTGCCCCTCCTAAATCTCAGTAGCTACAAGTACGACAGAGATGAACCATACACCGTTGAATTCGCAATGATCTCAAACCATGGAATAACCTATTACATAAAGTCTAAAACCGGCAGATCCTTTTGAATCGCTTAGTATTTTCCATATGTGCCCCTCCTAGATCTCAGTAAGTACAAGTCCAACATATATGAACTATACACCGTTGGTTTCGAAATGGTCTCAAACCATAGTATAACCTATCAAACATAAACTCTAAAGCTGACCGGTTCTTTTGAATCCCTTAGTGTTCTCCATCTTTATATTTCTTTGTCCCCCCCTAGATGTCAGTAACTCAAAGTCACACAGAGATGAGCAATACACCGTTGGATTCGTCATAGTCTGAAACGGTAAGAAGAACTACAAATGTGATTCTGAAACTGTGAGGTCCTTTCGAATCGCTTAGTATTCTCCATTTGTGCCTTAACTAAATCGCAGTAGCTACAAATTCGACAGAAATAAGCCATACACCTAGTGTTGTAAATAAAAAAAAAAAGTTCGTTTTTTCCTAAATCTTCCGTTTTTTATTGAAAAATAGAGCCTTCGTTTTTTTTTTCACTAAATTTCGTTTTTCTTTTCAGGGCAGCAATTTGTAATACTGCTAACGTCTCTTTAAGAATTACTTTTATATAGGTAATTAAGAATAAATACAACGTGCATTAAACCCTAGATTGCAAATAGCTTTTTGTATATGTGAGACTTTTAAAAAAAAACATTTTGAATAAAACTTCTTCCATACCATATCCGCCCCAAACTTAGCTTAAACATCATTCAACATAATAGAAGAAAGTTTGTGTCCCCTGACTTCAAGCACCGCAGTTATCAATCTTGCCAGCGTATTTTAAATTTTAACTTATAGAAATTGCTTTATTAATACAAATCTACACTTGTGCATTGATTTGCACTAGATTTGACATGCATGATCATTAGGTACTGGGACAGGTCATACAGGCACTCCAGGCACCGTAGTTTTTCAGGTTTGCCAAACGATTTAAAAAATCATATTTGTTACCGTTGGACGTATTCGTATTGATTTACACAAAATTTGACATTTGCATGAGGTACTCGGACAGTTCATATGAGTACTTCCAGTGTTGCCAACCAAGTTTAGAAAATATATATATATTTTTAGTTGCTTCCATATCATTGAATGTATTAGGGCCAAACCTTGTATATACGTAACACTCAATTCATTTGTTACTAGTAAAAAATGGAAATCAAAAGTATTTCCCTACAAATTTATTTCTGGTACAGAATAATTGGTTTCATTTAAAAATTCAATTCAAAATTTATTTGAGTAATTTCACATATGGATTTCTAAATAGTTATCAAAAATATTATCAGTAAATTTATTAATGATAGGTGCATGTTGAAAATTATTTCTATCTCTTTTTTTTTTTTTTTTAAGTAGAGGTCTAAACAGAGAGAGATTTACCAAAGTAATAAAGGCGTAATTACTATTTTCTTACAATGATCTAACATCTATCTGCATTCTGGATATATTACTGTTTATCATCCGAGGGATCCTGGGGATCCAGGTTCTCTCCGACAAGAAGCAGTAACCCATCAGATTGTAGACCGATGTTGGATCACTACAAGGAATTTGCCTTTCCTTGACTTTGTGGATTTTCTCCTTCACCATCTCTATTTTAAGGAGAGAGAGGGATTTTCCCAACTAAAAATCTCTAACACTATTTTAACTCCACTTACAATTTCTTGGGAACTTAAAGAGAGAAAAATGTATTAATTGTGTTGTGTTCATTCTGCAATTGTCGCGTCCTTGATTTTTGAATTGTTTGTTTACACGTGCCGACACAATTTCATTAGTTTCTTTAAGAAAGCAGAGTACTCGGCCACTCTCCTTCCCACTGCACCAAAGATGACTTTGAACCCTGCCTAGAACTTCCTGTGAATTTCATGCAGATACTTGAAAGTTCAAGTCATGTTTCATACTTCTTTCTTTTCTCCATCATTACTAGATTACTATCAACTGATTCAGGTTACTCGTTGCATACTGTGAGAAGAATGAAATAAAATCCCACAGTCAGCTTCTTTCATCAAACCTCTTTTGTGAGTTCGGCAGAAAAAGCGTAAGCAAAACAGATGGGACTTTTTTACTGTGGCAAAGTCAAACTGTTGTATGCATTGTTTCTTTTAATGGGAATTGTAGCAAAATCCTACATTACTGATCCAGAGTTTGGTCTATACTGTTTCAGCTTATGTGCAGTTTCACTTATCACACTTCCCCCTGACGCACACGAAATTCCTTTACTGTTATTTCTGTTTAATAGTCCCTCGTAAAGGTTTTATATTTAACATTGCTACGAAAATTAATTCCCTAAGTGTTTTGTTCATTTATACATATTAAATTATCTAATAGAACGATGGTTTCATTTGAAAAACTTGACGGGGGAAGAGGGAGGAAAACTAACAGCGACTGGAGCGTTGCCACTCGGCTACGGCAACCCGAAGTGAGAGAACGTCTGCAGAGAGCTCAGTTTTGTTTTTTGTTTAGCATCAAACCGGAATCGCTGTTGCCATGAGAATAACAGTATACTTTTAAGTCTGGACGGATAATAGGATCCTGTGCAATCAAGAGAGGGTGCTCAGGAAGGGCACTTTAATTGAAGGCTTATACTCGCCCTCTACCTCAGATTCAAACCTGACAGGCGACCCCACATAAATGAAACCTTTCTTCATATGGCCTATGCTAACATCTTTAGCAAAAAACACAGCTTAGGATTTATCTCGTTTCAAAATCTTTGCAGCACTTGAAGGTTTGAGGGCGTCTATTTGTACTTCACACTGTCAGTGGGATAAGTTCCTGGAAGATAATAACTTGGTCTACTGTGCAGTGTGCACACTATTCTGTTATTCTCCTGTGAAAAACACATGAAATCTCAATCATAATTGTCGTCATTAGGTCTCGAACCTCTCTTCCCCACGTAGCGCAAATTATTCCACGAATATTCCATTTTGATCTCGGTAATGAGTAGAACATTTGAGATGAATCAGGATCTTTCTATATTTTACGGTGGGATTTCCGGAATATTCCTACATTTTCCTGAGAATATCCCGAAAATATTCAATCACACATATATTCGTAAAATATACCTTGAATATCCATAGTGCATAAGCTCATACCGGACATATAGATATACGTAGAATGTTCGTATACCAGAATATCGCAAGACATTCATTCAGATTCAATATCCCCATAGGGGTATTAATAACATATCCTTACTAATGTGCTGTATCGGCTAGTACCCACCCGTAGTCCGTGACCGTAGGCATTAAGTATTTTTACTGACCTAAATGCAGATTTGGCCTACACGCCACACTTGTCTGGGGAATTAACATCCCTCGGCGAGCACTCTGTTGCATGCAACGAAAGCTCAAGATAGTGGCCAGGACCTTTGCCTAGGTATCCTTACGATGTTCCCTGCTGTGACTATGAAAAACATTGGAAAGCTCGATTGGTATGACTAACAGTAGAAGTCGATCCTATGTGTCTTCTCAGTGTCGATTAAAAGTCTGTGACCGAAACTACTAGGTCACGGGGGCTGGGTCAATAAGGATTTAACTTTAAATAGAAAGGTTATAGACTCTAGGCACGATATTGATTATTCTAGCTTATATTAAGTTCTCAATTTCTCTCAGTAACAGGATTCGTTTCTTAAAATACGCTGAAATTTCATTTTTTGTCTAAGACAGGGTAAAGTTTGGATTAAAACAGCATTATATCAATAGGTCTCTATAAAGAATGAAAGTGACTATGTTTGTGCTATCACCACACAAAAGTGCTTGACCGATTTTTTTTCACATGATCAGACATTGGACCCGTCTCGGAAGTTATTATATCAGTTTGATTCTAAAAGTATTATCTTCAGAGTTATAACTTAAATCCAAAATGGCGGACCCCCAAAAATCATTTTCCACATCGTTTGAGCTAGAGATACGAAATTTGAGATAAAAGTGTATTATCAAGAATAGTTAAAGAAAATATTACAACATTTTGAAAAAGTCGCCATCTTGAATTCAAAATGACCGCCCCGAAACCATTTTCTACACTGTTCAAGCTAGAGAAATGAACTTTGATATGAAGGTGTACCATCACGAGTAGGTCACGATAATGTAAGAACACGTTAAAAAAGTCGCCATCTTAATCCAAAATGCCTGCCCCAAAATCTCATTTTCCAAACCACTGAAACTAGAGAAACGAAATTTGGTATGAAGGTGTACCATCATGAGTAGGTTACAATAAATGGGGCAAACCTTCCCTATTGGGCGCATCCCCCAGGGGGTATGGGGAAGATCTGCTCCACGGGGTCAGTCCCCCGAAGAGTCTGGTTACGCACCAACGGGCGGGTAAATCAGCTAGTACACTATAAAGAAAAAACTAAAATAAGGCTGTCAAAACGAAAGTAGGTTCGAGCCAGTGTTTCCTTCAGGAAAAATGTTCTGGGGGGGCCTGGGGTTATTTTGAATCTCTAGAGTGGGTGAAAAAGGAACCCTCTACTGGGAGCTAAATATTACCATGGGTGGCGACAGGAGGCCTCATAGACTGTTCAGCAAGAAAGGAATGGAAAATATATGTGGATTACGCTGACACAAAATTGATTTACACTTTGCTTTGACACATCAATTTTCCTTTCTTGTACATGATTATTATTGTTGTGTAAAAAATGGTAGCAAAATATTTAGGAGTTAAAATAATGTAGTTTTGGTTCTAATTGTCACAAAAATGAAATAGATTTTGCTGAAATTGCAATAGACTCGAAAATACTACGACATAAGGGAAATTGTTACTTATTGCGAGCGACATAGTCTACTGTAGGCTAAAATTTTGCAATAGTAAATTTTATAAGGTTTCTTGTTTGCTTTACGACATTGATTGACTCAGTCTGGGGGACAATACAGTCCCGGTCACCCCTTTGAAAGAAACACTGATTCGAACTAACGAATATAATAGAAGCTAGCAGCGAAGAAAGCAACAGGGAGAAATGTACAATTATTTACTAAATAATGAATGTGTACTCAGGTTCGTTTCCACAAACGACAAATTTTCTGCAGCGCGAAATTTGCATATCATCATGCATATGTGTGTGTGCAATTATGTGTTTGAGTGTATGTGTGAACGGTAAGTATAGTTTTATATGTGTTTGTTGCAGTGCAACAAGGGTGACCTACATTTTGCAAGCTTTGGTGTGTGCAGATGCGATTCCTTTGAAAGTGATTGGAGAGTGATGCGAGACTTTCACGACTATATAAGCGCCTTACTAACCACTACATACACAACTCTGTTCTAAGCAACAAAATCCTCTCGGATGACCAGGATGGCACTCATCCAGGTGAGTCGCCCATTTTATACATTTGTACAATTTCAGTCAATTTACTTAACGTATTAGGTTTAAGAACTTCAATGTGAACTTAGTGTTATTGACCCTGCTATTATTCGGAAATATCTTACTCCTTTTCACTGCCACATTTCCTGTGTAACGTGTGTCATCAGTTATCAGATTTGACGCAAGGTCTAGTTCATATTCCCGCCAATTTTGATTTCTTCCGATTAATTGAACTTTGGTACTGAAAGAGAAACAGTGTTTTTGTTTATCTAGTTTACATTTTAACGGCTGGATATTGTTAGGGATGACATTTCCTGGCAGCTTCTACGTAAAGGGACGAGAAAAGAAGCGGAGAGGGTCCTAGTTAAGATACTCTTCTGGCATTCGCCTGGTGAAACTGAGGAAAATTTGTTTAAAATTCAGACAGGATGGCCAACAGCAGGACTCGAACCTATCCAGCGTCGATCTGAAGTCTACGTCCATAACTCCTAGACCACGAGTACTGAATATTTGATTGTTTAAGTAAATTAGATATGTGAATAACGCTTACTATTGTCGTTAATGCGATATCAGTAAGTAACATCAGGGTTTTAATTCAACAAAGCTTGGGATGGACAGTGTTAACTTTATCTGAAGTCATCCTACTTTCATGGAATCGTGTTGACCAGGGTTTCCTCCAGGATTTTCATTTTGTGGGGAGGGGCGTAAAGTCAAAATTGGGAACGTATAAGTGGAGTTTTGCACGGTTTCTATCGATTTTTCACCTCAAAAATTTTAAAGTTGGGAGTGTTGTCGAGAATTTGGGGCTAATATCCCCCAGAGGGGGTCTGGCGGATTGTTGGTGTTGACCATCGTCACCATTACTAGAATTTGGAAGTGTTAATCTGAGTAAGTTGCGTTCCGAAAATAAAATTAGCTTAAGTTAAATTTACACTGATTACCATATCAATTCACTACTGCAAGATATCAAGATAATGGAACAGAATTACCATTTATTTCAATGTTATTTTCACTTTTACTTAACATTACATCAATCATATCTTCAATGCATTCAATAGTAAAGTTTCAATAGTAAAGCTTCTAATATTTTATTTAGCATTGCTTTCCACAGATTACATGTGTTAGCATTAACAATTGTTATATTTGAAGCATAATCCATTTCTTCATAACATAAAGTGAGAGATACTCGTAAATAATTAGGTGATACTAAAAACAGTTTAGAGAAATATCGATAATAATTAATAATATCTTTTTCACCAAAGCTCTCTCACTTGACAGTTGACACTATACAGCCATGAACTTAAATTTGCAACTAGCATGACATTAAAGGCATTGAAATATAGTTCTAATCAGGGTTAAGGGTGCTCATCCTTTCTCTCTTCAATGTCAAATTTCTCTGGGGAAGAAACCCTCTGAGGAAGTAATTTTTAATATTATGAACAGCCAATTCCACCTACATGAGCTATGTTATTACTAGTATTAGTAACTTTCTGGAGGCGTTAATTTTGATACTCTGAGACACACACTCACATCCCTAATAGAAACATTATTTTAAGAGAATAGGAAATGGCAGAAAATCTCATGCTGAACACCGTTGAAAGTAACAAGATTGAATTACTTTGCTATACCTTTTGATCTAATGTAAAATATTACATATTATTTTAGAAGCGGGCCCTAATATTTGCAGAGAGATCTGGTTTCTTAACATAACGGTACCGAGAATTAAAGAGACTAGATCTGAAATAGCTACATCTCTCGTTATGCAAGTAGGTTTTCCCGCCTTTTTCGTTTTACGTCAATTATTGTTTTAGTGCAGGTAAACAGAAGTCAACTTCATGCACCAAAGTTCGTTTCGTACTTCAATAATAGGTACAATTTTAAAGAAACGAACTTTTGTGTGTGAAGGTTAATTTCTGTTTACCAGCACTGACAAAATTGAATAATTGACGTACAACGAAAAAATGCGGAAAACCCACTAGTATTGACCCTTAACTAACATTTGTGAACTATATAGGCATCTATGACCTAAATCCGTCACAATTCAGAAGTCCTTCAACGTAATCCTTCCGGGAAAAGTGGTAGGATAGTTAACATGTCTAGGAGACCATCCTGACATTCGCTTGGTGAAATTCAGGAAAATTTTATAAATCTTTAGTCAGGATGACCGGGATCGCGACTCAAACCTACATTCCTCCCCAGTGCCGATTCGAAGTCCGGAACCTTAACCACTGGGCCAAGGACTGGTGTCTTACAATATCACTGTAGGCATGTCGAGACTAAGTCACTAACAGCGATCAAATATGAAAAGATCATTACCATGCGTTTTCTAAAGGGTTTGATCAATTGTTGTTACATACTTAAAAAATAACATTGGTTTTGAGAAGAGAGTTTATGTAGATCATTGTGTTAAACTTATTTGTATGACCTGAACTAGGCCTCCTAAAATAAGTGGTCGGAAAAGTCCTCTATTCTAAGTACTTTTCCTGTTTTCGGGGAGGAAATGCGCTCACCTCTAGCGCGTGGGGCGCTCTTCGATCTCCTCTTGTGACATGTGGGCTTATGGTGAACAAACACCGTGTGGGGGAAGGGTCTCCAGATTCTCCCTTTCCTACTACTTTCTTCATTCCACCAATTCTCCCATCTTTATCCATTGGGCCTGAGCCAAAATTGCCTAAAGGACTTAAATCAATTCATAATTCGTGAGGAAAACTTCAACCAGGAAGGCCGATGTAAGTAGAATTAGAAACTGTGCCATCTCAGAGAACTTAACTGGAAGTTTTCTCACTTTCGGTGAATCACCAGCACCAGATTCCGAGTGCTATCAATCATTACTCGTATATTTATTTCTATGCCAATGTGCACCTAAGAAATAGGTGTAAGAGAAAAAAAACACTCTTCAGGATTAGAAGTCCGCTCTTCTAAAATTGGTGAAGAATGATAGTAATGTTTATTTATTTATTTTTAATCATAATGTTCAGTTTCCGAAACTCCGGTTTTCCTACGATCCCACATGGTGATTAGTGGGATGGTACGGTTGAGTTAAAGCAAGTACCAGTTTCTCATCACCTTATTGCTGTCAGGGCATGGTAAGGAACTAATCACGAGGTAGATTAAATATTTCAGTTTGTTTCACAAAAAAAATACGTTCATTCAAGAGATTCTTAACGCATTTATTGGGTTGAAGCAATTGGAACGTACGGAAACAAGAACCATTTTCAAAATGTTGAAAATAAACGTAACAGTAAAAGCAGAGTTCCTTGGTATTCACTATTTCTGGCCATTGATCTTCCAAATCCTGGATGTTGAAAATAGTCTCGTGGTAGTAACGCTAAGGAATTGTCTACAGTCAATACCAGAAGCGTCTCTCTCACTTGGGAATTTCTTTACTGTCAGAGATTAATATAGACAGCGGAAAGTTGGAGATAAGTCAGGCGAATCTCGACCATGTGATAATGCTCCAACTCATGGAGCTTCTGCACAACGGTGTGCGTTATCTTGGAATAGAATTACGTCATGTCTATTTGTCAATGCAAGTTGCACGTGCAAAAGTTGAATCATTTTCCGCAGTTCAATACAGTAGTTGTTTAGAGTGACAGTCTAGTCTTTGCACAGAAAGATATTATTAATTAGGGTCGTAGAGCATCATACAAGAAGCAACAATACCTTTATATAGTCCTAGAGGCTTATCCTACTAACCACTGTTTTAGTGGGATATCATTCTTCTAACATTTAATAGCAGATGACACTTTATTCTTGACAACAGAAGACTTGCAAACTTCAATATGATATGTTTTCTAAGTTGGTGTTAACTCAGCAACATGTATGTATATAACTCCTTCTTCGTCCTCAAAGCTATAGGTACGTCCCGCACAACAGTGCAATGGTGGAAACCAGGTTTGTTGGATATCGCGTAAGTACGGTACCTTTCCTGTAGTTAGTTTCCTGTGAAGCTCATCCGAAATCGCTGAATGTAGATACCTATTATAGGTTGATTTTCCAGCAGACCCTACCGCAATTTATTACAAAGTAGGAAAGAGGGCATCCTAAAACTAGTGGTTGCTTGTAAGTTTTCATCTACTACTGTACCTGTATGAGTAGAAGTAGAAGTATTTTTTTTCTGGTTGGGATGATTTTCAGAATCAACAACAAGGAATGAAATCCTCAGGTACGAGAGAAAATCCCCGGCATCGCCCCCGGTAAATCAAATACTGCATATAAGTACTCTACTAACATACTAGGAAAAACAGCATAGTTCTGAAACTAGGATGCATCGTTCTTGCAGGATTCCATTTTGTTTTGAAGGAGATTGCTGCTTTACATCGGATAATTCAATTACTCTAACACAATCATGAAGAACGGTAGCTCTTCGAGTGACGCTCACAAACAGTCTTTCAGCGGCACTCACATATACCGGTATACAGCTAATTTCGGATCTAGCGAACTATAAGCCCGATTTTGATGCTTGAACTTTCATTTGAAAGCTCTTTGCCATACTAAGACACAGAAAAAAATGGGTCAGTAAGACCCCTGTGACCCGCGAGAACGGTTCGAAAAAATAATTAAAATTTCACATTTCTGATGATAGCACTGAGCCCAGACCATATAGGCGGCCGAAACTTGCGGCATCGTAATCTACGCTTCAATACCTTTCAAAGGCTGTGTCACACGTCAAAATTAGTGAAGAGGTTCAAAAGTTATGATTTTTTTTTTTAGTCCAATCACAGAATTTTCAGAAACGATCGAAACGTGTGTCTCATTCTGTCTATCTTTTTGCTTTAGCCCCAAGTAGTTGGTACCAGGGAATTTGGGGGGTCAATTACGGGCCCCGCAGGGGTAAAATAATGCTTATTTTTTAAATAGGATTTACCGTTTTCGAGATATGGAGCCTACCATGGTCCAAAATCAACCTTTTGTGCACTTTTTTTTAATAGTCAGACTTACAAAATAAGTGATATCAACACAAAAACTCCTTCGGAGTAAAGGGAAGAGTGACGCAAGAATTATACTCACAAAAGATGGGGGAAAATATTTTATGCTTCCACTTTAACTTTTTTTTTGTAATCGTCAGTTCCGACAAAGATTTTTCTCGGTTCCCCTTTCAATTTTTGTTATGCAATCCGCAGTTCCCATAGTGTTTTTTTTGCAGTTCGCAATTTCCATCTCGAAAACCTTCCTGTGCAGCGTTTCTCAAATAAAATGCTTCCATTTCCAGCACTTTCTAATGGAAATAAGGGAATACAGTTTCGAGAATAAGGGTTTAAATTTATTCCTACTTAAATATAAGTGTTGATGCAAGTAATTGAGGGTTATCCTGCATTAATAAATTATTGTAAGCGAAGTATTAGATGTATGGCGTTGTATTCAAAGGGTTCAGGGTTAATAACAACTGGCAAGTGACTGTGAGTCCAAATGCCTGGTAAATGTGATATTGAATATTATTATAACTAAAACACTTCAACAATTATTATAGGTAATGCACTTCAACTTCGACTGTTATAACTTATGTAATTCAACTATTATTATAACAAAAGTAAATTAAAGTATTCGTGATTTAATTGATAAGTGTGTAAGGTAATTTAGAAAAGTATTGTCTTTCAAACTTAACAAATTGCTTTGGATATCTAGGCCCATTTAGACACTTTGAAAACGATATTCTCAAGAACAAAATAAAGAAACGAACTCTATTGTCTTTCCCCCGTGTTCGTAATTTCTTTACCCTTTTTTTTGTAAGAAAAGAAAAAGCAATAATTTATATGAATGTATTGTATTGGCACTAGTGATCTAAGTGATGACATCATCCCAAAAGCGAAGTGCCGACCGAGGTACTCCTGCGGTTTGAGGCGTTAGGTCAGCATTTGCAAGATCGCGGGTTCGAATCACGCAGGGGAATGGATGTTTGTGGATCAGATAAGAAGTAGAGAAGGTAGCAATCACGATCTTTGTTTTATACTGTCCCGACAATCGTCCGAGCGAGAGAAAATTACCTGGAAAATCAGTCAGAATGGATCCTGTGAACAGAATCCTGCTTAGCGCCACAGGCGCGGGGTCACCGAGGGGTTTGAGAGGAAGTTACCTGTGTTTCTTCGCAAACTGTAGCATGGTTCTAACAGATCTCCTGGACTCCTGAAAACTAAAATATTGCATAAGATTTAGACGAAAATCCACATGTATTATTATTATTATTATTGTAATCTATATAAACAAAACGCAGTACCTATTACATTAGCTCATATAAGGTGGAAAACAGGTTTAGACAAGGTAAAGAGTAATAAGGATTTACGCGTTATCTTTGACTACAAGCTAAGTTTTAACGAGCATATTAAGAGACTAATATGTGAATCCCAAAAATTAATTGGATTGATTATTTTTGTCAATATTATGATTTTAGCAAAATCAATACGCTATTAACTTTATATAAAATGATTGCGAGTTCCCGTGCTTACAACGATATATCTAAGACTGCTTCCAATAAACTTAATGTAGTACAATGTGTATTTTCAGATTACTATGTTTTAAATTTAATTTTTTTTTATTTTACTCTATTAATTATGATTATTGGTATTAATTCTTCAATATTGAAACTTTGGAGCAAGGGAAGAAGCATCCTGATAAGAACTTTTTACTAAAATTTTTATCGAACTTCTTATCTTGTAATCATTTTAATGAAAAACTTAATTTCACTGCTTCTTTGTACCAAACAAGATGTCACCATGTACTGACTACACCTGATAAAGATGACAAACTTCTCAAAAGACTTATTTGTAATTATGAATCTTATTAATTCGACTTTTGTATTAAAATTTTATATTATGTAATAACTCTTGTCTGTATTTTATTGTGAATTTGACTATTAATTTACTAAGATTAATTACTATCTTGGCCACTCAGCCGTCCACAGCACTCTAATAAAAATAATTAATAATAATAATAATTTCATTCTACACGATTCAAAATGAATTACTTTTAATAAGCTGACAAACAAGTTACTGGGAAATATTCTTGAACAAAATATTTTTGTTTAATTTAAGAAACATATCTAGTATTTTCACATAGTTTCAAATACAGCATCTTGCAAGAGAAAATCAATTCAAAAGTTACTCGTAAGAGAATTTTTCCCCAAACGGAAAGAACTCTTGCGTAATTCTGTGTTAGAAAAATTTTCTTTGCGTGACATAAATTCTTGCTAATATTTATATGTTTTTTTGTGCTTTTGGCTTCAGAAATAATCATGAATGAAAATATCTCAGCAGATCATTTTATCTAGATTTTTTTTTAAATTTTTCATTGCTTGTGGTAAGCTTGCAGTATTACTTTCACTTCCTTGAGTACACACATTCGATGTATCTTATATGAATTTATCGTTGTATGCGTTGGCCTCGAGGCCCAAGTGTGAACTGACAGTTCTGTTGTTAGCTTTACACTTTCCCTTAAAAAAGGAAAAGTATTTTCTGAATGTTTTTACGTTTTTTCTTATAGCTTTGAGTTACCAGGCTAGTATGGTGATACATTTTCTCCACGTGTACAATCTTAAAACCAGAGCAAAAAAGAAAAATTCCTTTCATCACTCGAGAGATATATGACAAGTATCTTTTAGTTTTCTTTTTATCTCTTTAAAAAAAAAACTGGATGTCATCTGCCTTCCAGTTTATTCTTTTCCTGTTAATCGAGTGAGCTGTGGCTCCGATTTAATTTGTCTTTGTCATTCAAAAGCTGTTATGTTATTCCGATTTCTAACACCTAGATACGCTTAATTCAAATGCAATGTGGAGTTCGAAATTGAAACCTTTCAATAATCATACGTTCAGATCGGCATCAGAGAAGCGCACGAGGTTGAGCTCTGCTTCTGGACATAGTGACTGGAATTTTTCAGAGATTTCTCAGTATCACTAAATGAATGTCGGGTTGGTATCTTAAGTAACGTGAATGCCTGGAAAGCATTTTCCCGGAAGAGTTGTCGCCTAAGGACATCTTCTCTATAACTTGCGACATACGTTAATTATCCTATAGAAAGTGTTTTCCATGATCTACCAACAAACATAGCACAGGATATCCCAGGAATATTCCACAAAATTAATTGTGACGAGAAGTGGTTAAGTTGCCAACTGAAAGTTAGAGTATCACTGATAATTAACCGACCTGCGAACAATTAGCGAAAAGAACGGAAGAAATACAAACGGTCACTTTTGTTAGAAAGTAGTATTACAATGTTCGTATCACAAAGTTTCTTTCAAAATTTTGTTGTATTTGAAAATTTCTTCCCAGTAATATAGAATACAATTGCATTTGCAACCTGACATTTGACACACCATAGCTGCCCACCTACTTGAACTAGGGGTGTGACTTTCGTCTTAACTTGTTTGTTAGGGAACTAACGAACTGTTATGATACATTTTGTGGGGTTCTGCGAGCATATTTGACGTATTTTTGAGAATTTTTATTAAGCCAAAAAGTTTCGTTTTGCTGTATATTTTCATTTTACTTTCATTGTTCCCCACAAATTGGGTACTATGAAATCTGTGTTACTTAAGCTTTCCAATGAGGTACTTTCGTAACAGTACGATAAAAATTAGAACCAGGAGTAGGGGCGCGCAAGTGAATATCAGTTTTTTCCCTTCAAACCCTTAATTGAGGATGTTCCTAAAGAACTTTCGGGTATTCAATTTTTTCTCACCCTGTATTGCACCAAATCACTGGCCGGCGATCTGTGGCGAAAAAAGTCTATAAGTGATACAGGAAAATAGATGATAAATTTGGAATCAGCATGTTGAAATTAGGTATAGTCACCCATTAGACTCTTTGGCGCAGAAGAAAAGTTCTATTTCGCAGGTAGGTTTAAAAATCTACTGCGACATGTATTAAATTACGGGGCTCGGCCCACAAAGAGGGTACAAAGGGATTTCTTAATACATTTAAGCACCATTTTGTTTTGAGTACATATGAGAAGAGAAGAGCAAGTTCGAGTTATGATGTCTATCCTGACTGATGTTTCACAGGGCCGCAATGGTATCTAGACAAAGGCTCTCTTTTCCCCTCTCTCGGAAGATTGCTTGCCAAGAGACATCATGTCTCAAGCTTGTGGCGGGCTTACACTATAGCTGCCCGTCCAATTCATAAAAATAAGTCAAATGAGTTAATATTTTATGGCCATAAACAGCAATAAAAAGTTTCAGTATTTAAGTTCATAACATATTTATCGACGAGTGCGTCAGAAAAAAATATATTACTATAAATGGAGGTGAGAGCTAAAAAGTTCATCTGTAGTAATAATTCCGATCATACGAACTTGTAATAAAGTGTTCAAAAATACTTTTTGTACGTAATCACCGAAGCCACCTCCAATCAAAAGAAGTCACTAGTTTACGCCAATTCTGATTACCATTTGAAGCTTCAAAATCACATAACTTTCTGTTTAGTTTAGAAGCTGAGAGCGACATATTTTAGTTTCTTTTATTAGTTTATTTTTTTTACTGTGCTGAAGCAGTTAAATTTCACTCACTGCTTCATATTAAAAAACGGATAGAGAGAAAAAAAATATTAGTTTTACTGAAAGTAAAGTTCCGTCCATCATGATGATTATGAAGAAGATGATGATGAGTAAGAAAACGTTAGCATTTCAAGGTCAAGGAGCTATTTAGAAAGAATTATAATTTCTTTCTTCCTTTCTTTCTGAAGCTCAACTCCGTGAGTATTCTTTTCTATTCAGTTAACTTATAACGCTTTGCCACGGTTCATTTCACGTTTTCTCCCGTTCAAAATATTTCCCCCTCATCCTTCTGCTACAACTTTCTTCCTCAAGATGTCGCTTTCACTCGTTTGTTTGTAAAATAGTCACTTCTATTTCCTGTAGTCTAATGGATTGTCAGTTCATTATATTTTCCACCTGTTACATCTAAACGAACGAAATGGATGGCCTCCTTTTAATAAAAATGTTCCGTAATTTCTGTTGTTAAATGGCAACTGTTTGTCCTTTCGAGTGCGGGTGAGAATAGAACGATCTGCCATCTGGTGTTTGTACACCTTTCTTAATAGAATGAACTTCACTGACATAATTTACAAATATTGTAATACGTGTATGTGCACAATGCAAAGAGGAAGCTTCACAAAAGATTCTAATTTCCACTATAGGTTAATGAGTGAGCTATAATGGTTGCTGTCTTGTAATCAAGGGGTCCCGGGTTCGATTCCCTGTGGAAACACAAGTGGTTCGGAACACACGTTAAACTGTAAGTCTCGTCCTTAAGTCGTCATCTTCATTAGATGGAAGGCAATGGCAAACCACCATTGATTCACCGAGCCCAGGGGTCTTCGAGTAAGGACCTGCACCATCAGTATAGAACAAAGTCTGTAGGTAAAATTTACAGGGATGATAACTTTCCCTCTCTATTCTAATGGGCAGAGCAAAAGTTATTAATAAGACGGCCTGAGTCGTTGTAAGTTGATACAAAGATCAGAAATGCAAAGTTTGAATAAGATTGAAAGTTTCAAGGTATGAATGAAGTGTATGACTAAATAAGTTATTGACAAAGTTTGGCTTTGTAGGTCGTGGGTTAAGATCCACGTGTCACGATCGTGGGTTAAGGTGAAACTCGAACTCGGGTCCATTAAACAATACCAAATTCATTTTAAGAAACAATTTTTCATCATATGAATGCATTGATTTTGATTAAACCTTTTCAGCTGTAATGATGACATTCACACAGCTTCAGTATATTTAAGATAAATATAAAAAAAAAAACTAAAATAAATTACAAAAATAAATTTAAAATATTTTTGTTGATGAAAAGACATGAGATATAAACATCCCAAGGAATTTGAAGATTTAGCTTTGTGATAGCCTAAGGTGTAATTTCAGAATGTGGTGATTCATGTTCTAATTAACGGAAATACATTCTCGTTAAAAACTATTGTTTACATAAGTATTATATTGCTTTGATTTAGTACCGAATCTCTCCCAGAACACAAAAAATATTTATTTAATATTTCACAACGTTTAGAAGTTGAAAGGTTAATAATCCTTCAACAAAGAAGGTCGTAAACTATTTGTTAAACAAGTTTCATTATTGTTTTAAATTTTTAGTTTATTTCCCTGCAGTTCACTTTCTTGGGAAAAGTTACTTTATTCTTCAACGCTACTCACTTGAGTTTAAGTGTTCTTGCACTCCATGAGAATTAGTATACCTTTCACTAGTATTACTTTGTTTTATGACAGGATAAAGCAAAAGAAATCTACAATGACACATTTCTTTTACAGTTCATTAAAAACCTGTTCAATTACTATAACTGCAAATCACTATAGAAGGGAACAAAAGCAAACAATACTATAAACTAATTAATATATAGTGTCAAGGTTTTATGATGTGTTTTTTTAATAAAGAATGTTTGTTGTTAAATTTCAATAACCTTTATGCTTTTTGTTTGTGTAATTGTTCTCTTGTCATTAAGAAGACTTCCTGTACTGACTTAATGCTCATCAAACTAAATTTCTTTGTGGGTCGTTCCAAGACAAATTGTTCCGACCCTTTTCCCATTTAAATGAAAAGTTATGGAGTTTCCCGATAACCAACACCATTTACTAATTGTAGGTTATTATGTAAAATCCTTTGAAGACACAAAGATATTACAAATTTTTTGTTACAAACTTTGCTTCACTGTTATCTTCGTATACAATCATTATGTATTAAGTGGGCTTAAGTCAGTTTTCTTAACATTGCATAGCTTGCAGAAAACATTTTTTTAAATAATATTTTCATATTTTTCCCCTCTAGGCACTTGTAGCTATTTCATTGGCAGTTACTGCTCAAGCTTTTCCCGGTGGCCCAATCTCTCCAGGATATCCAACTCCAATTCGAACCATTGCACCAAGACGCATTGCAAATAGTCTTCGAGCTGCTCGTGTAGCTCCGTTTGCAGCAGCTCCACCAATTGCTACCGCAGGAACAGCTCCAATTGCATCCTATGCTGCACCAATTGCAGCTGCAACAGCGCCAGTAGCAGCTATCCATGCAGCTCCAGTAGTCACCAAACAAATAGATTACTACGTGAGTATTTAAACAAAACAATAATAAACTAGAAATATATTATAAGAGTAAATAAAGACTATGCTCTCCTCTTTTATCTTTCTCACATTATACATGGTAGTTACAAACTTTCGGTACAAACTTTGGAATGTGATGTGTTGGTTTAGCGAATCAGAAGCAAAGTGGTACTCAAGGATTGTATTTTAACAGAGCTGGTAACTATGTTAGCGCAGTATAGAGGGAATTTCCCATTTAAGAATTCCAGTGTCAAGGAATCGACGTTGCATAGATAGTAGATAAGAATAGAAATTCCCTTTAAGTTGCATTTTTCAATAAACTTTGCTCAAGTTGGAGAAAACAGTCAGTAAATAGGTTAGAAACTGGTGGAGGATAATAAGAAGCAGCCGTGAGTCTTTTCGAAAGATGTCGCTAGTTAGCGCCACCGATCCATTGAGGTCATGTCAGTACTGTGCTGGAAGAATGTATGTTACAGGAGTTGCTAGCAGAGGGGTGCGTTTCTTGTCGGCAAATGATCTTCCTACCAACCGTTCTGGGTACATTTCTCGAATACAACCTTTATTGTGATTTACAAAACCGATACGCATTCTGTTTACTATTTGCCTAATTATTTCGAAATTTGTAACGACATCGTGCCAGATTTGCACCTCTCTAGCTCTGAAACATGGTTCTTTTTCTTTTACATTCATTCAAAGAAACGTTTATTCTTGTTTCTGTGATAGTAATCATCTCTCTAAATAAGTTCCAGTACTTTGTAACCAGCCTGTATATTCCATGATTACTAGCATTGTTCTTGCAGAGGAGGGGGGGATTATGTAACTGAATAATGTGAACCTTATAGGGTCTGGTTCTACTTAGCGTTGACTATTTTAAGACATCATTGCCATCAACTCGATAAATTATACTGACAATTCTAAATTAAGGAATCTCAGAAATAAAGTGATTCAGGTGACATTTACCAAAGAACATTCGAGTTCATGTTTATATATAAGTTGAAATATATGACACAAAATATTCATGTTCTGTACGAAGATGTATTGGACCTTAATTTGTCTTTGTATTTTGTATGACATTTTTTTCATATAATAAGAGACGAACTAAGGCTCTGTTTTATTTTTCAATGCCAGACAATTAACCAGTAAGAAGTGGTGTTAAAATAACAATAACTTGAATCATTTGAATAATATATGACTTGGTACTTTCATTTACGTAATATAAATACATTAGTCTCGTTCAACCGAATTTGATGGGACCAAGGGTTATTCGGTTAAACGAAAATTCGGTTAAACTGGAAACTAATTTACATACTGTAGTTTAGTACTGCATTGCATGTTACAAGAACAACTTTATATTAAAGTAAAGTAAACAATTTTTCAAACACAGGCCTACTACTATAATGTAAAGTAAAGAGTGTTTACAAAGAACTAAAAAGACAAAAACCTCTTAAGAGTGTTTAAACTTATACAGTACGTACTGTACATGTATATATAATCTTAATTTGTTTGAACATACTATACACAG
>JAGDQP010019925.1:13485-25208 GCA_022664845.1 Lepisma saccharinum | reverse complement strand
CCGATAAGAAATATCATGTTAAAGAAACTAAACAAGATTTTATTTTTTGAATGTTAGTGGTCAATTTAGTGGATTATTCAAAACAATAGTACCAAATCGTGACGGAGACAAATTTACAATAGCAAAGAACAGGTATGTTGAGTATAATGAGGATATTATTCTCTGAAGTGCATGTGCTTCAACACTAGTGCAACACACTTTTCTGCTTGAAAAAACTTGATATAAGACTTTCATTGGCTTCCGACGATAATAAACTGTATAACGGAAAACTGAAAATCAACTTCCAAAAGTAGCTAAAATGATGTAAAAGAGTTAGCAAGAAAATACGTTCCTCCGCATTCTATGCTTTCTTTTATGACGACAGTAATGCCGATGGTGCGGAAAATGATGATTGAATTCAAATTAACCAATATTTTTATGTAACTGATTATTCAAAATATTTTTTCCTGGAAAGTAAATAACTATAATTCTCCGTAATAATAAAGGTTTCTTGTTCATTTCTTTTCATAATCTGAAGATATTTAACTACTATTTTGTGTTAGTGTAGAAAAGTAGGTATGCTGGAGTGAAAAAAACAAGACAATTCTATTCCAAATTATTACATATAACAAAGGAATAGGAATATTTTGATTTCTACAAAAATGTCTCACATATTAAACATGTAACAATCCAGTATATTTGAAATGTATATTAAAGTAAAACCATCAGTTATTTTTTATGGAGGTTTTTTTTTTGTTTCTAGAAAACGTTATGAAATATGGAGTTGTCTGGTTCTTGCACCGATAACTTCAATTCTTATTATTGGTGTGAAATTGTCAAAATTTCTACTTTTATGGTTGATTATCTCGGTTTTGCATCGTCATATTTATTAAGACTACTTTACTTGCTTTTACCTGGAGAATATTCTCAGGAATTGTGTTGGTAGATTTTTGTTGCATTTTATATTTACGAACTCTCTAAACAATACGTTTATATTTAGGGTAAGGAGAGGTAAGGCGAAAGGGCGAACAAAGTGGAAAATATTAATATCTTGCTCACGAACGTAAGTAGCGGAGAGAATTGGTGCGCTACACGTTCTTCTTCTGTCTGTTAACTTACATGGTGGCGGAGGTAATGAACGCTTTCGCTTGGATCCTGAGGTAATCTTATTTTCCCCAAATGCTTGTTGTAGTTCTCAATAAATAGTTTCTAAAATATCTGCACAACTGTTCTTCTCGAAATATCTTCATGACTGAGTTACACATATATAGCACTGTTTATCTTCAAAATTGAAAGTTGTAGCTTCTTCTTCTTTGTTACATGACTACCATCCACGACACCAAGAAGTTGTAGAGCAAAGCAGGAGGGAGTAAAGTGGAACCTCAGCACAAATACAATTTATTTGTGATAGTTCTATGCGGAGAATCTACGCTGGTGGGTAATAATACTCATTTATTATAATTAAAAATTGAAGCCGCTAGATGCAAAACAGCACAAGTCCACTTTTTGACGCTATATCACTGAAATACTTGAAGAAATGCTCTTCTGATGAGATGCGAAACAATATGATTATCTTGGATCTTAGTGTCTTAAAATATATATGTTTTAGCTGAACTGTAAAACAACACAAGTCCACGGATTTCGTTCTTCACTTTATTTGGCTGTTAAAACAACACACATCCACTATTTTCCCTCGACTTGTGTAGTTTGCTAAGCAAAACTACAGAAATCGAGCTGGTGTAGATTACAGACTACAAATCCCTGAAGTATTACAATGAACAAACACCTGCTATCAGAGGGGGAGGAAAATAACAAGTATCTTCGTACAAAGTGATTGAGTATTTAAAAGATGCAGTCATCTTAGCGTCGAAAATTTCAGTTGGACTGTTCAAAGACACACATTCAATATGAAAGCAAAGAAAGAGGTCCTAGTTCAAGTTGGCTTATTAAAACTCTCAGACGTCAAAGACATATAATAATAAAGTACGTGGATTCTATTGGTAAAGATAATGAGTTCTTCCAAAGACTCATGGAGGCTTATGAGGAAGAACATGGAGACAATGAAGACAACGAAAGTGAAATGTGCGATGCATTTTTAACATATTTTAGTTCTTTTGTCAGGTTGCCCAATAAATATTACACTTTGCAACATTCTATGTTACGTGGCTTAAGAATTTCTAAGTACTTTGATGAAAATAAGTCGATAAATAAAGCAAAAACCGGTAATATCTTAAATGAGTTGCAAAACAGCAAGTTTCCATGACAAGTCCACAATGTTTGGAATTTTATTCCAAATTTATGAAATTATACATTTAGGAAAAAGCCAGAAAACTTGAAGAGACACTTTGGTAATTTACTTAAAATTAATGAGTCTCTTGGGTTACTTAGTTACGTAACCACACAAAAATATAATTTTTCTCAGCTTATTCGTTAATGGACTTTTCTGTTTTGCATCTCACGGATTCAATTATGATATTAAAATAGTGTTATATTAAAATTTTCTGTTAATTGGTTTACTTTTATTATTTGACTTTAATTAAAAAATTGTTAGGTTAGTATTTTCAAATATCATTGTCTCTTTGTAAATATATATGTAGAAAAGAATGTATTGAGTAAATTTTTAATATACAAAGGGCGCTCAAAAGGTTTTGCACTATAGGCCATAACCTTTTTAATAGTAGCACTAAAAACATGATTTTTTTTGTGCGTGTACTTCTGTCATTTATCTATATACCGTACGCATGTTACTCAATGTATCCTCCAACCGCTGTGACACATTTAGCGCACCGTTCTTTCAATGCCGTAAATGCACTTTGGTAAAATCCTGGACTCTGACTATTACACCATTGTTTCACAAACGCAATGCGTTCTTGGTCACTGGCAAACTGACTACCGCAACGACCAAACAGAAAGAAATCGGACGGGACCAGGTTCGGACTATAGGGAAGATGAGGGACCACTTCCCATCCCATATTTCTGAATTTCTGCTGTGCTTGATAGGCAGAGTGGGACCTCGCATTATCTTGGTGCCTTTTGATGACTTTATTTTGGAGCTCCGATCTCTTTGTCTTTAGAGCACGTAGCAGGATCGCTCCTTATTAATTGTTGCGCCGCGTTCCAAAAAGTCGATGAAGATTATGCCACTGTGATCCCAGAAGAATATGACCTTAATTTGTCCACTAATCTGGTGAGTTTTGGTTTTCTCTTCCGTGGAGAACCGGAATGACGCCATTCTATGGACTGCATTTTACTCTCAGAATCCATATGAAATATCTTCTGTGATCACGCCATCAAAGCATTGTGGAGAGTCACCACTGAACGTGTTGTGGAGTTCGAGACAAATTTCCTTCCTTTTTGCTTTCTGTTCCCTTGTGACCAAAGTGCATTTACGGCATTGGACGAACGGTGAGTTAAGTGTGTCACAGCGGTTGAAGGATACAATGAGTAACATGCGTATATACATAAAGGACACAAGTACATGCACAAAAAATTTCATGGTCCTTGTGCTACTATTGAAAAAAGTTATGGCCCATAGGGCAAAACATTTTGAGTGCCCTTTGTATTTGTAGATTGGCACAACCTGAATCGAGAATAATCTGTATCCTAATTAACTCATCCCATGATTCAAACCAGGGGAAAATGCATTGTTCTATGAATGCTTTCTCAGTCCCATAGGAACCCTACTTGACATTTTGTCATGATGTTCACAAATATTAATAGATACATCAAATTATATTAATCAATAAAAAAAGATTTCACTGATCTACATCAGTGTGCAATAGAGCCGCACATTGGTTAATTCTTCCACTATGCCGGCCTTCCCCTTCATTTTCTATTATTAGTAATGAATGTAAATTAAAACATTCATAATCAGATCAATGAAAACCAATAATCGAGGACAAAATTACCTTCAGGTTTTTGAAGGGCAATGACATTATCATTAAAATTTTATCTTTGTAGCAGAAGTTGAACATCAATACGGCTATAAATTGTTACATTTGGGTACCATACATTATTAATAAAATTTTGTGTTGGATTTCCGTACAATTTATAATCTGTTTCATAAAGTTCTGTATTTGTTTCATTAAGTATTAAAATGACATGTTTAAATAAAAAAATTGGAACGTATGTGACATTATCAGCTCATCTTAAATCACTTCAGTATAGAGTATGAATATGGTTCAGTACAACGTGGTTAAGCACGTTAAAATCAATATTGGAATTATCCAAAATATCACAATATCTCTAAATTCAGGCAGCAAGACATCTCTCACAAGTTTAAGTTAAACATTTCACTATGATTCACTTTAAAATTTGGGGTGGTGCTTTCTTTGATACAGAGGTATATTAATGGGATCGCTAATGAAAAAAATAGATCATTTCTTACTATTATAATGCATTAAACGTAAATATTGGACCAGCTTAGGTAAATATGCTGTGGTGTTTCCTGAGAGTATTAAAAATATTTTTTCCCGTAAAAAGTAATTGAAAGAATTTAGGTTCTTATACCAATTCAGCACATTTTTTGCTTACCAAGCAACAAGTGATTTACAGTTTAATTTATCACTTAATTTCATAATGAAGAACAAAATAAGTCTATGGTATAAACTTACGGTGTCCAAAATGTTCTGAGAACTTTTGCCCTGACCATTCGTGGGCGTCCACCACAGTTTACAAATAAATGATAATGTTTCAAGTACAAACTAGTAAAAGCTCTCCGAGTTGAAAACTGTTCAGTCATGCCACTTTCACACAAGGCTGTAGCAAAAAGCGAAGTCATTATGTGAAGTGAAGTCATTAAGTGAAGTTGAAGTAGGTAAATATGTAGAAAAAAAATCGAGTGTGATCTGCCCAATTTCACAGAGGTATGTATATAACAAACGCCGTAATGAAATATTGAAGACTTGACATGAGAACTCACCACCAGATTAAAAATAAAGTCTAGGTCGCTAATTTCATATCTGAAGTCATTTTCTATGTGTTGTCATTAAGGAGCTAGCGTGAATGATTTAAATCGAGAAAGGTAACCAAGGAAAAAGGACCTGCTGGTTTTAGTCACCGAATTTTAAACGGCCAGATAAATCAAAGTCCCTGTGGACGTTAATCAGTTTTCCTCTGGTTGCTTTCGTTAAGGCGTTAACCTGACAACAGATGGACACTCGAATTTATAACTTGACAATTTTTTGTGGGGGCTAGGAGGAGAAGCTGTGCGCTAATAATCGGATTTTGCCAACTTATAATCTATTTTTAAATGTCAAATGCTAGTGAACAAAATCATTCTTACATATGAATTTGAATGCTCAAATAAACAAATGAAGTGTAGTCCATTCGAGGGACTGTACACATGTGCTACCGGCAGACTTCAGCAGCAAGCAACCGATTTGAGTGATCTATGTGCCATTGGAAAAACTTCGCCGAGATCTTCGGAACGATACTTTCACCCCCTTCGTAGTCCTAGTTGTTCCTGAGTTGTAAGGTGTTGACGGACAGACAGGCATAGATGAATTAGATTTTGAACTCGTCTCGCCGAGACCTTTCGTTCTGCTTGTTGTTTGTTTAATGTGTTCGATAAGTACAACTGTCATCAGACTCCATACTCTTTTGTCAAAGTAATTAACATTGAAGTAACAAAAATAACAACATACAAGACAAATATCATTTACAATGTTTACACTTCCTACCAAAATATTTTTTACATTTTTATATTCATATTCTACTAACGTTTGTTTCAATATAGAAAACATATGTCTTGTTATATGACCACCACTACAACATTTTGGTAGATATATTGGGTTAGTTAAAGTTCTCTACTTATTAACCGTTTATAACCTAACTACCTAACCTTACCTAATATTCTCAATTTAGTGCATGCTAGTAAACTAACCTAACGTTCTCGATTTAGGAAATGTTAGCTAGATAAGTCAAACTAATCTAAATTGAAAGTACTGACTTGGCTTCAATATTTTTACTGCAATCTTTTTCTTTTTAATTTTACCTAACCTAACCTTAATGGTTGACAGATAACAGGGAAGAACAAAAAAGAATACGTAATTGTACATGAGTATAATTTATTACTTTAACGCTTTTGGTGTTGTACTATTGTGTTTCGGAATGGCCTAATATAAAGTGTGGTTTGTTACATGTTGGTCCTATGAGAAGTTGACTATCCCAGCTCAAGGCTGTCCAAACCGTGACTTTACAATTGATCTTCACGAGGCTCTTTAACTTAAGCTGAGAGCGTAGAAGAGATCTTTTCAATACAGAAAACTTTAATTTCACGGTTTCATACTGAGTTTTGCCTTAAAGTGAGTCAATATTTGTATATTAGCTCATAATTATTTTCTCAGTTTTAAAGCATCAATTCATGAATACCATTTTGATCTAATTTCAATATCGTCCTACAGTCGACAAGGTTTGTACACCGAGGGCTGCAGCCCACTAAGCCTATACAAATCTTAAAGGACCCAATGACCGTAAAAGGTTGAACACCTCTCTCCTAACTCTACAGGAAAAATAAATTTCACCAAGAAACAACCATTTACCTATGGAATTTAAAAAGCAAGAAATAAAAAGTGCAGAATTTCGACAGCAATCATGGGAATCGAAACTGTTGTGATGAGGGACTGGAGATAGGCTACCTATACTAAGCTGTTTGCAGGAAGGCCAATGATTCTCTGCCCATCCACACCCATTCTCAAGTTCTGAGAAACAAGTCACCCAGAGCAACGTTTTCAGAGTTAGACAGGCAGAAACACTTGTATCTTATTTACTTCTTTTTGGCTCCCGGCTGTTGCTTCCTCTTCAATGAAAATCTAATATTAGTCAAATAAAAATGTTAATGTTATTTTAATTTGAAGAAGCACAGAAGGCTTTCAGGAGTCACGACAGTTGCTCTGCAATTTATGACAAGTAATTCAGAGTTTATTATTTATATTATTAAGAAAGAATTTTTGGTAATTAAAAAGAACTTCAGCCGGTTAGCAATTTACTGGTGGAGTCAAGTGTTGTTCTCTTTTTTCTTCCATGTCAAATGATTGTATCTTTAGCCTTCTTTCCTTCTTCGTGTTTTTGCCTTCTAACTACCTCGTAAAAGTGTTGTTGAAGTGGTTCTCAACCTCTGGGCCAACAAGAACAAAACAAATTGCAACCCCAACCAAAGAATTACGAAAATAAAATCAACGTCCGCTATGATATGTTCTCACACGCTAGAAACAAATGGCTAACGATCTTTTAAAGAATATTTAAAAATAGGAACATACTCTAATTTACACTTTATTATTCTTACGCGTCTGTTCCATTTATTGAGAAACGTTTCAGAATTTCAATGAATTTGTACTTCAAAGGGGTCGTTTAATTTTTATTTCCTGTAACTTTCCTATAAATACACTTCTATTCTCATGAATTTCTTTCAGCACATTTACCATGTCATTGTTTTTATTGTTACAAGGAGAATGTAAAAATGTTCTTAAGTCTTCCACTATAACTATTAAACGTCATTTCCGTCACATAATTGTCATTTCATATCTTGAAATCTTCAAACCTATCCTCTTCTTGTTCTACAAATATTGTAATTACATTACTAAAACATGGATATTGATAACTGAAGTGCGATTAGTATGGGAGTTTCCAGTGTTTATTTTCAATGAAGTTGTTGAAGATCTGCTGTGGAACACGATGGTCAAACGCGTCAAAAGAAATGAAATTCTTGATATATATATATATATATATATATATATATATATATATACGGAGCAGTCAATCTTAGAAATAGCGTGACATAATCCAATTTTTCTCAGGCAACACGTTTGTAGTTATTTGCAGAATTGTTTAAAATATGATTTCGATGTCCCATGAATTTCAAAACATTTTTCCCACTCCAAACGCTGTTCCACTGTGACCAACGGAAAACGAACTATGTATAACTACTACAAGGATGACCGTAGGGAAACACCGATTTCTTTTTTTAATAATAGAAAAGAGGACCCTGAGGCAACCAAAGTAAATACTTAAAAAGGCTTCTTCCTTTTTCTTCTGACGTTCTTCTGAGTGGCTGTTTTTGTGTCTTAATTCCGTGACGATATGAATTTTTTTAAGTGCATGAAGACACTTGGCAAACTTCCTTAAGGGCCCTACTCGAGCTAATGACATCAAGGGCCCGTCATCTGGGCAATGGTCAGGTATTTAAGGCAAAACTCCAGTTTAATTAAGCTCATTCCGCACGTCGTCAAAGGCCATCACAGCAAAGAAATTAATTTATGTGTGAAAGTAATTTCTTTGAAGCTGGCCTCTCTCGGAGTTTTTTTTTTTTTTTTACTTTATGATTGTAGTTCTTTTTACCTTTGACTTACTGATGAGGCGACGAATAATCAAAAAGAAGATGAAAAGAACAAAAGATAGGACAAAAAAGCAGAACCCAAAAGAAATGAAACAAGAACAAATATAATAAAAAACAAGCGAAACGAATATATAACAATACCCAATAAAAACCAAAAGAACCTCCGTTGTTAGGTCAAAGCGAGCGCTTTTCAATTTATCGTTCATGTACCTTTAATTCAGTGATCCTGAAAGTGTTTGAACTTCAGAACTTAATTTTGATGGAGAATCAAGTATTTTGGTCTATGCCATCTATTTCCCAAATCTTCAATTAATACTGTGTGGTAGGAAATAATGTACAAGACAAATAAAAAGACCTTTGCTGTTAACCAAAGACAACATCTACGTTCCATTACCTGTTGACAAAGCAGAGATTCAATTCCCATTACCTGTTGATAGATTAACTTTCTGAGACAGAAAATATTTTATGTCCTACATGTGATAAATGCAAAGCAATTTAATATATATTTCTAACCTATAACGTGTATGCCATATTAGCGAGAAACCTTTGTTCGACGACTAATTTTGGTGTTCTCATGTGCACGTTGAAAACAGATTGAATTGAACCATATTTCAACGAAGATAGAATTTCGTTGATACGACGTTAATGTGACCTACTTTCAACTATCATTCATACTGTGTCCTAGATTTAATTTCACACTTGTATTTCTAATTTAATTGCTTAAACATTATAATTAAAAGTAAATACAATGAAAATAGCTTCATTTGCATGTTGAAAACAGGTTGAATTTCAAACTATATTTCAACGAACATTTAATTTCAACGATACAGTAAAGGAGTAGCAGACTCTCCAGGTGGATTCTGGGATAAGTGGTCAACGTGTCGAGCTACCAACGAGAAGTGCAGAACGTTCCTGTGTTCGAGCCCCACATCAGCCGCTCGGATTCTTTACTGTTGAAAAATTAACACCGTATATCGTGATAAAAGCAACGGATAAAATGAAACTAAATGTGTGTGTGTACCAATAGACAGCCTCCATACTCTGTTTTAGAAAACTAAACCCGTTTCTTCATCATTTCTTTTCAACCATTATTCAACGTCAAATAAACCGTTGAACAGGCGGATATTTCGGTATATATACAACGTTAACATAACGTCTCGGTACTAACGCTTAATCCACATATTTTCGACGTTTGTGTGCTACTGTGGAAGGTTGATTTAATGAAAGGGTTGTTATTTTTAAACGACTTCTAAGAAAATTACTTAAAAAATTAAAACAGGGTCAATACGTGTACCAATAAGGAAAAATAAAATTAACTCAAAATATTAAAAAAAAACTGCCTTAAAAAATGCACTAATAATAGAAAAACAATATTTTTTTGTTTAAATGTTTCAGATATGTAAAAACCAACAAGCTTAACTTTCTGAATTATCTATACTTTTAAAGTACTGAGGGCCGGAGAAGCCGGCCCAATTAAAAGGCGTCTTTTAATTACAAATAAAATATGGAATCTAACTCCACTTTTTGTTTAAAATGTCAACGTACAGAAAGCAGTATTCTGTGCGAATCAGCCTGCTTTGTTATCACATATGATTCTCGCTTGATTCTTTAGAAATGTGCTACTTTTCAAATTCTAGAACTCTTTGATAAATAGCAATTCGTTCTATCTGCAGTCGAATCTGCTCCTTATAATGTATAGCCCTACAGAAAATTTGAGTTTTTTTATGCATTTATATTTCACTTGATTTTAACACTTGTTTCTTGATACATGATTAGCTATGACTTCCATGGATTAGTAACTTGTAATAGCGATGTTAGCGGACAATTTAGTACAACTCGATGTGGTAAAAAATGCAAATGCGTTCTTGCAACAAGATGGAAATTTCGCTGGGGAAGGGAGATGAATATCTCATGCCGACGACACTGGATATTTGTTTCGGAAGGTTGAACTCGAAAACTGCTGAATACTAATATGGGTAGACGCAGTTACTGAACTTTATTAATTGTACTGACTGCATAATCTTGATTGCTATTCTAGCAATGAATCTCGTCACTCCTACTTCAAACTAAGAAAGACCTGCTCTTTTAACCATAAAACAAAAACAAACATACCTGATAGTCCGGATCAGTTGCACTCATGTGGAAATGTTATTGCTTCAGCACTTTTTTTTTCTCATGCTCTTCAGGAAGCAATCGTTGAAAAAGGAACATCAGTGTCATTTTATTCGGTTTTCCTACGACTGAATTAAATGCGAACACAGGTCATTGGGACGAGACTCTTCTAAAACAAGTTTCCGTGTCGTGTACCCGTTGATTCATGAGCTGACAACCAAAATGTTTTTCCTTCTGCCCCCTTTTTTTGTTCCATTCTTTTGTTGTATTTTTTTTTTCTTCTTTAGTCCAACAATACATTCTGTTTATAGTTTGCACTCAATTAGGAAATCTTTTTCACATGTTACAGACAACAGTAGTGTTAATGAATTCTAACTTATTACAAAGTTGCTTTCAAATGAAAAGGCCTGTCTTCATGGTGGTAAAAACAACTTGCAGGATAATCACTTCCCTCACCTGTTTCTTTCTGAAGGTGAAGTGCTTAATCTCTCTCTCTCTCTCTCTCTCTCTCTCTCTCTTTCTTTCTTTCTTTCTGGTCGTATCTGCAATATATAAATAAAGCAAACCTCTTGGCTCTGGCACAAGTTGAATTAAAAGTAACACATTTCAACATGGTTGATTGCTCCAATTTCCTATACTGTACAACGTGTTAACCATAAACTGTAGAATGTTTAACGGCAAAGGAAACCCAAGTTATCGATTCCGTTTTCCTGCTCTGATACATCATTGGCTCATATATCGGTTTTGATCAGTTTTAAATACAGTAGAGCCTCGACTATCTGTTTCTCGATTAACCGGTCATCGGCTTATCCACCTGTTTTCAAATATCCGTTGAAGGTGCACTTGAATTGGCATAAACACTGATCCGATTTTGAGAACAAGATCATTTTCAGATATTCTTGTTCTTAGAAGAATTGACATGAATATCAAGAACAAAATTAATAATATCAAAGTGCAGAAAAAGATTACAGACTTTTTTTTTTAATGTTTCTAAAACATATGTTTCAGGATTACATAAGGTATGCATGCTTCAGGGTGTTAGTTGTCACGGAAAGAGGTAGGAGGAAAATTAATAAAGAAGTATATCCGCACCTATTGGAGTACTACTGGAAAATTCACACCTAAAACAATTCTATGGTGCTACAGGGGCTACGGGAAGCTGC
Source organism: Lepisma saccharinum (assembly GCA_022664845.1). NCBI lineage: Eukaryota > Metazoa > Arthropoda > Insecta > Zygentoma > Lepismatidae > Lepisma > Lepisma saccharinum. Next base: position 13,619 of record JAGDQP010019925.1, on the reverse strand, counting down.
AGTCCCCAATATCTATATTAGCACTTCTTTCCGCCCTCAGTTTAAGTCATACTCTTTATGCATTATACGTCATATGCTTAAGTTAGCCTCCAACTTTTTTCAAATGAAATATTGATTGCAGCTCCGCATTTTTT
>JAGDQP010019925.1:2762-13475 GCA_022664845.1 Lepisma saccharinum | reverse complement strand
TCCAACTTTTTTCAAATGAAATATTGATTGCAGCTCCGCATTTTTTTTTACCTGGTGCTGTCGCTGTTCAAACTTTATGAATCAAGCATTAACACATCTCAAAAACTGGTCGCGGAGCTATGATAAGCGTGAAACACTGAGTTACAACTGAAAATTTGGTCCATATTGGATTAGACTGTAAGCGGACGATCAAATGTAACTTTTTTCTCTGGTGTTTAACTTGATACATATATCGAATACTCCAACATGATTAAGTAGGTCTATAAAGCTCATTACACAATGGACAGCACTGATCCAGTCAGTACATCGAGAAAATCAGTTATGCCTGATCAATGTTGAATAAATGTTCCGTAAACCAAAACTTGTTAGTAGAACATTGCGAGATTCAATACACACATACAAAAGTTGAAAGGAATTGTTTTGTAAATATTTTGTGTAAGAAGTCTTTCCCTCCTTACAAGAAAATAACTAAGCAAGGACCGGGGAAAACAAAACTTGTTAGTAGAACATTGCGAGATTCAGTACACACATACAAAAGTTGAAAGGAATTGTTTTGTAAATATTTTGTGTAAGAAGTCTTTCCCTCCTTACAAGAAAATAACTAAGCAAGGACCGGGGAAAACACTCGAGGGGTCAGGGAAATTTTCCCCTTTCCCACCCAACAAATAACACTCTGGCATGCTTAAATAATATGTTGTGTGAATTATCTGTGTTTTTCTATCAACCGATCTTCCTTTACCCTCCATTACGACGCATAATCGAGGTTCTACTGTATATACAAAAACATTTGTGTGTGCACAAGTGCAGTATGCTGGAGGGCGTGTTCGGGCCGCGGTGGCTCAACGGTAGAGCGCTCACCTGTGGCGCTTTGATCCCTGCTCATACCATGTGGACTTCGTAGTGGGAAAGCACGGTGTGAGTGGGTTTTCTCGAGGTTCTCTCGTTTTCTCCTACTTTCTTCATTCCACCAGTTATCCCATCATCATTCATCCGGCCTCAGCCAAAGTTGCCTAAAGGCCTTAAAAATTAAATTCAAATTCATATGGGGAGCGTGTTGCAAATTGCACAGACAAATTAGTAATTTACGTAACTAGGAATACAACCAGCCCAGCCATTTGGTAAGTGGTTGTTCTACCACTAACAAGTAACCGCTCACTGTAAGTAAGAGGAGTAAATGAATTCTATGAACAGCAAAATTTATTCGAACACCACAGCAATCAAACATCGAATCGAAATTTTTCAATTACACACGAATCCTTAGTATTACTATAGAGCATGTAGAACTATAGAGAATTTGTTGTACAGAATGACGAAAGAATTCGAATTTATAAAATAGCCCTCCCAAAACTGTGCTTAGAATACCGTTTAAGATCCGTACCAGAAAGACAAAACAATGGTCGCTAATTTGGAAACGTTCTAACCTAAAATACGACGCTAATTCGGAGTAAAAAAGCAAACAAAATTATTTCTATTGTCATTCTTTTGTTTACTTTTCCTGTTTATAAAACAGTTAAAGAATAAATTACTTAATGGGATTTTCTCCGCCTACTTTCTCCGTCATACTAAATATTCATGAGCCATAAACGGTATAATCTTAACACTTAACTAATTTTTTAAGCACTAAAATCCTACAATAATATTAGCATTATAAGGAAATGCAGCCATTCCGAAGGTCATTTTATTATCTTAAAATTTTGTTTTCAACGAATATATTTTTTTTTTCATGTACTCTGAAAGTTATGTAGGTCTGTTTTCTATGCTAATTTTAGAGATAATAATCGGCTCATCTTCTAGACTGGGTCTTCTGTAAAAATTAACATTCAAATGATATCACATGCACTTGCATCTCTACACACCGTGAAATATCCACTTTTCCTTGAATATGAATAAAAAAATGTATTAAGCATAATTAAGACTATATTGAATTTATGTATTGACAGTGCTAACAAGTTGGAAAGAAATATGTACATTAACTGTCGGATGTGTAAATTAATAACAAGTTTCCACTTTGTACATGCATCTGTCTTTATTCTTCACCACACAAGAAGATTCCTTTCTTTTACTACTGCGATTGCAGGACTAAGGAAATGGAGAAAACTCAGCGAAAGAACAAACTTTTGAGCAAGAAACTTAGCTTATTTAACAGGAAATCTGATATTTGCGTATGCATTTATAGTAGATGTAAGTCAATATTGCGTGTTTTAATAGCTATACGGGCTGGTACTTAGTGGATTCATCAAATACTCAAATCACTTATTAAATATAATATAAAATTATTGAATAATGATTCATCCGTCCCTTATAGCTAGTCCACCTGGCTTTAAAGTCGCTGCATTCCTTAGCAGTAGATATGTCTAATTGATTTCGGACAATATTTTTCAGAGAAGTGACCAGGAGCATTAGCCCCCATCCAAAACAGATGCCCTCAGAGAGAGAAAAAATATTCACTGGGGATGTACACATATCCGGATTCATATCCGAGTTCCGGTTATCCGAATACTTGGGTCATCTGAGGTCCGAGTCTGTCCATCCCTAATTAGCACGTAGCATGATGAAGTACTGATAATTTAGTCTCATTCAGAAACTATTTTAGTATTCGTACGCATTTTTCTGCTACTCTTTTATATATTTTTATTTATCTTCGCTCGTTATTGCATGGAACAAGTCTTGTAATTGATTTTAAACACACACCCAGAGTAGATACACATTTGAAACTTTGCGTGCAGAGTTAAATCAGATGACAATTCGTGACTATGTAAAAATTTTCACCATTTTTCTAGATTTTCAGAATTTTGCGGAAACTTTAAAATCAAAGCTGCCCATCAGTTATTGTGAGCATGCTAGTTACTTGATAGATTTAGCGGTTGTAACATTTGCAGTCAACCATCGGTTTACGATTAAATTGTTTCATATTAATTTATATGTAATAATTGCGCATGTTCTCCACACTATTTGGAATCGAGGCCCATTTGTTTTGTAGATACTATTTAACGGCAGTTGTTCGCTGGAGTCTTACATATGTATCTAGTTAAGAATTTAAGTGTGGTACGTAAAGCTTTACATGGTTTTGTTTTCTCCTTCAAGAATGAATGATATATTATAATTATTATTGAAATTTGAATTTAAAAAATGAAGTAAGGCAGAGCCCAGTGACGGGGACTGTGCACATGTGCTACCACCCGACTTCAGCGATGTGGATAATCTAACTTTGTTGCAAAAATTTTACCGAGACCTTTCGAATGACACATCAAACACCATTGTAACCCTACTAGTTCCAATGTTAGTAGTTTATAAAAGAAAGTTGCCGACGGACGGACGGACAGACATGATTTATGCGGATTGAATATCGTCTCGCCGAGATCTTTCCAACAACATCTCAAACATCTTCCTAGGCTTAGTAGTCCCTGAGTTGAAAATTGTCGACGGACAGATTGAGACAGAGCGTGAATATAAGCTGAAGCTTAAAATATTTTACGAAACACGTTTCTATAATAAATGCACTAAAAAGAACAAAATAAGCGCTTCATAGCCTATTTATAATTTTTAAGAATTGTAAGAATAAAAATAAAAAGCTTAAGTGCTCATAGAAAATTATGTTGATGTTAATATTACCTAATAGTAGTCACGAGTATTCCTCATTCATCTAATAGGGTGGAGGATACTCCTTAAAAGCTTCGGGCAGGATGTTTAGCCTGAGTAGTATATTAATACAATCGACCAATTCATTATGAAATTGTTTCATCACTCCCCGAAAGGTAGAAAGTAGTAACGAAAGGTTTGAGATAACATAGTTTGTAACAATAACTCATATGAAAGCTGTAAATATTGAAAAATCAATGCAACAACATAAGGAAAACGGTACTAAAGAAAGGGAAGAATATCTGTGTATACGTTGTAAAAGACTTAGGTCATGGAAATCATGAATGATGATAGAGACAAAATGTCAATTAAAATATCTACTCCTTAGAGATATTCGGCACATACGCCTTCTTACAATGTTCATTTGTATACGTATATCTGTTCCAGTATGGTGCGTGTCTTTTCTAATTGAAGCTCTATGACGTTGTATTTCTGTTAAGTTACGATGTATGTGTGTTTGTTCAAACTGGACTCGATAATATTTTTTCTATTACATTTTTTGAAGAACAAAATGGCAGTGTTGGAAACTCATTATTTATTACATTGTTTCTACATTTTAGTGCCTAAACATTTGAGCTCTACTAGTTATGCTGATGTTTTTATACGCAAAGAATTTACGTTTAAAAAAGAAAAACAATTGCTGATAACTGCTTGGATGTACACTTCCCATGATTCGATCCAAGAAACTCCTTATTACGTGGCGAAAACTCAGCTGTTGAGTCCCTTCATTTGGCGGCATTCGCAATTAATAATCGTGAAGTTCTCTATACTGTATTTCAGATCCAATAAACTATGTAATGGACAAATGTTTAACTTGCATTTTCTTAAAGAATGAAATAATATAACACTCATCTAAACTACAAGATTATCAACATTGTATAAGAAACGTTTTCAAATGACCGGAAGACGGTTAATAATGCGAAAAGGTTGATTCATCACTGACTATGTAATCAATTCATGGAGGCAAGTTAAATTACAGCCTAAAATCTCGGTAGTAATAGCAGAGTGTTTACATCAGCGCGCAATTATTTTTAAAGTCTCCTTAACTGGATGGATATTTGAAATTGCACATGGAAAGTGGTCTAACATGCACTTCAATGTAAAATAACGTAAAATCATTCTCAATTATCCACAGTATAAAGACAGCTGACGCCTGTAGCAAGGACTGACCGTGACTTTGAGCCTATAGAATTTAATGAGCTTGTTACTGGAGAATTATTGAAGAAGCGTTTTGTATGAGGCCTTGTGAGCTCCATATTCAACAACTTGTAAACGAAAAAAAAAAAATTAACATACTTCCTGGGCCCGTAACTGGAAAGAGCTAGATGCATAGTAGCAGACCCTTTATTGATTATTTACAAAGTCATATCAAGAGATAAACAGTAAAAAATGTACATTTTTTCTCTTTTTAACAGTTTTAAAAGTATGATAAGGACGAATCAATTTTTGTCAAGTCCCTTTCCCATCATTATTTGCAAAGTTTTTGGTGCACTCTTTGCACAATATAGAGTGTATCAATCAGGCGTTTTTCGAAGAGGTAAAGATGTCAGCGTCAGAGGAAATACAAGGTAACCAAAAACGTTTTTGCCGTTCTATTAATTATGCGCTCATAGAGTGGAAACGAAATGACGCACGTACCTGCCAGACGATCAGGAGTTAGTATGACCATCGACCTTCAGTTATACAGGCACGGTGCTCACACACAGCAGTCATAGCTCGTCCAATGTAAAAGAGAAATGGAGGTATCGAAGCAGCCTGTTCGCGTGTGTGTGTGTGTTGTATGACTTTAAAGTGGGCCTGTCAGCTGCCGCATCAAGTCGCCGCATATGCCAGGCATTTGGTGAAAATGCCGTGAACGAACGCACCGCCAGGCATTGTTTCCAGAAATTCCGTTCGGGAGATATAAGCCTTGTTGATGAACCTCGCAGTGGACGACCACATGTGTTGGATGACGAGGCTTTGAAAGCAGTCATCTAGAGGGACAGTGGTCTAACGTGTGATGAACTTGCAGAAAGGTTCCATGTTTCCGCTGAAACAGTCAGACTGCACCTGCATGGGATACGGAAGTCATACAGGTTAAGCAAGTGGGTACCCCACACATTGTCGGCAGCCAACAAGGAAAAGCGAGTGACAACCTGTTTGTCCTTGCTCACTCGGCACCTGAACACGTCCATATTTGATCGCTTGCTCGCTGGTGACGAAAAGTGGGTCCCCTATGACACTTTCAAGCGTACCAGACATCGGTTGTCGCCACGTGACCCTGTTCCTCACACCTCACGATCACCTCTGCACCCACGAAGGGTCTCTCTATGGTGGACTTGTCGCCAAGTGGAGCATTACGAGCTCCTTCCACCTGGTCAGGCAATCCTGCTGACTTCTACAATGGGTGCACCGTGCATTGCGGCAGAAGGAGCCGGCAGTGGTGAATCGAAAACGTGTGCTGGTCCTCCACGACAATGTCAAGCCACATGTGGCAAAGAGGACCCGGGAGACCCTTCAACAACTTGGCTGGGAGACACTGTGCCATGCACCATATTCACCGGACCTTACGCCAACAGATTCATTCCCTTGACAACCACCTCCGTGGGAGATCCTTTGCCAATGAGGGAGACTTGCAGAACGCACTCACGGACTTCTCTGCCTCGAAGAACACAGACATTTATCACCAGGATATTGTGCAGCTGCAGGAACGTTGCAAACGGTGTTGGATGCTGATGGAGCTTACTTCGAAACCTAAAGGTACGTACCGTCCACTTTATTGCTCTTTTTTATCACTGCTGTAGAACGGCAAAAACCTTTTTGATTACCTTGTAGAACCCATGTCTTCTTCGTGATGGCCTACGGCTTTAACCAACTTAGTCACCAAGTAACATTGTAAATCCGTCACTTTTTTTCTCGCTACATATTCAAGAAATTAGATGTAAAATTGAGTGAGCTGTAATTTATCAGGACATAAAGTGAACAAAAATATGCTTTTAAGAAGGGATTGAAAAAAGTAATCCTCAAAACGTAAGAGCGTAATTAGCATTCAAATTTCACCGTCAGAAAGACAGGATAAAATTCTCACACTTCTTATACACATTACTTACATTCTTGAACACAAAATTGAGAAAATTTCAGAAAAAAATGTGTATAAAACGTGTAAAATAAGTGAATTATTCATTACAGTATACCAAACAGTTCTGCAGTGTTTGAGACAAAATCAGTCCGATCGCACTGAATAAAATCATTTTGAAACATACACGCAAACGCTGAGTTCTTGAGCAAATTAGATTTGTGGATTATTTGAATTGTTTACCTTCATAGGAAGCTTGCACGCCAGCAATACAAATGACTACGGTAGTTGTGGAATCAACGGAAGTGATTTCAGGCAAACACACTAAAATATATTTCCTTTATGTTTGCAAAATGTTCCTTTATGTTATGTTTCCTTAGAGTTTAAATTATTGCTAATTGAAATAAAACTTTGCAGGCTTAATCTATTTCTAATACACATTATTATCACTTAAAACTCACACATGCGATTCTCCATTATATTTAAAATCTGTTTGATATTAAATTATGTTTATCAACACAAGACTGATTATGTTTCTTTACACAAAGACCTCGTGTCTGGTAACAAAAAACAAAAAAACAAAAAAAGGTCGTTTCCGTGACTGCAAATTGAACCCTTATCTTCCACTTTCTGGCCGATTGTCCTGCAAATTACACTTCCATGGTCCGTTAAACATACTGTTTATATCAAATCAGTCCTCGCACATGAATTGAACTACTTACTCCAGTTTGCGTCGAAATCAAGGCGCGACTACACGCGGAGATTTCTTCATACAGGAGTATTTGTGCAAATACCACAGAGCAAAAGAGTTAGATGTAATTTCAAAGCCCTTGTCTCTCGTAACAATTAAAAAAAAACATAAGTTATGTATACTCTAAATACACAACACTCTAACTTGGCAGTTCAAGGATTAAAGTTAAGTATAGGATTAAACCAGCTAACTCTGGTTACTGAACTATCGAGTTCATCGCTGTAATAACGAACGTTCCCCATCGGATTCTGTTCTAGGCAAGATGAAGCTAGTTTTCATCACTTAACATCTACTTCTCGAAGATCTCTTGTAATATTGCCCTCCTAACAAAATCTCGCCTTTACTTCAGATAAAGTCTTCGTAACGTAAAAAAAATAGTAAAAAAATAGTCGCTCGGAAGATGCTTCCCTAACATAGTGGTTAGAGTGACGAGCTATAAACGACGAATGCGGAAAGTTCCAGCTTCGAGCCCCAGAGAAGACAGTTGGAAAATTTACAAACAAATTAATGTATCATCCTGAAAGCAACGGACAAAGTCCTACTAAATATGTATACCAAGTAGCAATCATGCTCTGTTTTGGCCAACTGAAAAAGTTTTAACAGGTGGACATAAACAACGTTTAAAAAAACTTTTATAAAATACGTTTCTTTATCGTCCACTTCATGACGAGGAACAGTACATTTATTCTAAACGTTGATTTCAACCTGTTTATCAACCATTATTCAACGTCGAATAAACCGTTGAACAGGCGGACATCATTTCGGCGCTAACGTTTAATCCGAGTATTTTCAACTTACGTGTGGCACTGGAGAAACTCTATAAAAATACTTAAATATGAAATAAATTGTAAAAACATTCAATGAAAACGTAGATTTCGGAAAAGGTAAGTAAGCAGAACTCTTCAAAAAGTACAGAATTGAACCATACGATACTATAATGTTAGTTTACCTAACTATATTTATACTGTTATTTCCGTTAACATATGCCTTGTTTTGATCCAAAATATTCTAGTATGAAAAATATGTAGAATCAAGGACTAATAATGTCAAAAGGAGAAAGCAAAATTGTTTTTTAAATTACTCAGATAAGTTTCCTTAAAAAAAAAAAAAAAAGCTAGGAGTTAGGAAGTCGTAATTTCAGCAATAAAAAACAGATGGCCTGAAGAAAAACAGACGTTGCAAACCTGAGACAAAGTTGCCTAAATACTTTAAATAAAATTCAAATTCAAAAACATCCACTGCATTTAGCTGTAACGTGTTAGTAATCAGATATTATAATGGACTAATTTATTGTTACGGAATGATGCATTATCTTTGAAATTGCTTAACTTTTAGGAGGAAGATACAAAACGTCAGAATGACATACCATGCAAGGGCAACTTCGCTTCCTTGTATGGCAGCGTAACTTCTAATGTAAGTAAAACATATTTTATTACTTTTTAGTACAATTTTAAAAAGCAAGTAAAGTTGGAAAGGTTTTCCCGTTTTTACTTCTAAATATTTAAAGTGAAGCTATTTTCATCCGCAATTCGGAGTCCTTACATTTAACGAAAAAAATTGAAGAATTTTAAAAGTGTTCTTTTTGGCTGTTACAATAATTCGCATTTATCCTCGAATACTAGGTAACAAACCGTACCGTAAATGCTGTAGGATTGCTGAACTACAAGGCGTTTATGGTGAAACGAATGTTTTATTCTTAAGGCGTTTTGGGCAGCGGTCCAAAATTCATAATTTTTGAGTTAAGAATCGAACTGAGCGTCCCAAACTCCCAGATATGAAATTTCACGAAAATTGAACTTTCGTTACTCTTACATTGTGCGTTCGTTCCCGCCATATTTGTATGATCGATCATCAATAAATATAAAATCTGTTGGCTATAGAAAAAGTAAGTTAAAAAGAAATTGAATTTCTGTTTAAGTTTTTCAGATGAACTTCAGATACTCCCCGGGTGACGAACCACTCTTGTTGGAACAAATATTTCGGGTCGGATTGGGAACAAATCGAATAATGGAGTCTAAGGAAATACAACACAAATAATATATTAAAGTTTATCTACAAAATCTAACTTAACTCGCACTCTTTTAAAGAATCCAGGAAAAAAACTAAACTAAAGCTGCCCTTTTAATGCACTTGTTTGTCAACTTAAATAACGTTTAAGTTTGTGATCATCATATCAGAAGCACTGTACGTATTTCACTAGAAGAACTGAAAATACTCGATAACATTTCTTTAATAGGTAGGCCTAAGTATGCGTGGGATATGATTATACAGTTTCTCCTGTGGGTGAAAAGTAACATTTACTGTTTTGTAATCCAGGGGTCCCGGATTCGATATCCACTAGGGGACACAAATGATTCGAAGCCCATTTTAAACTGTAGGACCTGTCATTAGGACGTCATCATAATCCGATAGAAGGCAATGGTAAACCACTATCGGATCATTTTCCCCAGGGACCATCTTGTCATAGAGCTGTCTTAGATCAGCACACCGATCACCATCATTATCTAACGGTCAAACATAGTCTGTAACTACTCGATTGTCTATCTTACGCAACGGTTAAATCTAATACAACTTCTCGAAATATTTTTTTAATTTCGAGATTCTTTTTGATATCGGTTCTTACAGGAAGTATTTTGATATTTTCAACACTTTTACCTTTTAAATCCTCATTCTATATAATTAATCAGTAGCAAGATTTCAATATTTTTAATACCTGAATTAAATACCTGCACAGTAAAAAAATAGCTAGTGTTTTTCTGTCTGGCGATTTAGCCCAGGCGATAAGTTACTGGACTTCTAACTCAACAACTCATGTTCAAATCTTGCTGCAGTTGTAAATTTTCCCCCCAGTACCGAAATAAACTCCGTGTGTTGTATTGATTTAACACAAAAACGGGTAGTCGCGCTGGGATATCGCATTGTGTTGAATTAACACAGCTACTTTTTACTGTTTGGTTTTAAAATTCGCTCAGATTGTTTATATAATTGAAATATAATCTTGCAGTAATACTGAATACGGCAGTATTTATTGGATAATATTTGACGATGTATTTCATACAAAATACTCATTATAAGAATTTCTCCAAATACAAAGAAAGTATTATTATTATTATTATTATTATTATTATTATTATTATTATTATTATTATTTTAGGAAAGTGTAGAAATTATCTCGGGTTTTACATAATATAATATTACCAAATGTTTCACAACTGATTGGTTGACCGAAAAGGATGTTACATTTTTTTTAACAGTTATAAAAGCTTAT
>JAGDQP010019924.1:12650-26861 GCA_022664845.1 Lepisma saccharinum | reverse complement strand
TAAAAGTCTGTATTGACTCTGGTATGAATCGCATCCTATTAACAAGTGTCTGTGTTGAATCATGCAAACGCTCGACAAGTGGCTGCATCTCATTCAAGTGGCTACTTCACAACAGATGGCCACATCTCAACCAGTGGCTGCACCTCAAGTGGCTGTGACCTCACAAGTGTTTCCAACTCAACAAGTTCCTGCATCTCGAGGAGGCTATATCTGACTGCTCTCAACAGGAGGCTGCATCTCACCGGTGGCAGCATCGCAACAGTGACAGCATATCAACACAAATGGTCGCATCTCAACAAGTTGTTTCAGCACAGGCAAGTGACCGCATCTCAGCAAGTGCCCGCTACTCAGCAAGTGGCCGCAACTTAGCAAGTGGCCGCATCTCAACCTTGTCTGACAGCACCGCAGATGCTAAGCGAATGCCAATCTGGGCATACGTGACTTCTTTATAAAAAACGGCCAGCTTCACAAGCGCTTAGTTTCAAACACGGCCGGGTCCAGTGTAGCCAATCACAGCACACTATTCAGCCAATCACGCTGAATCACAACAAAACGAAGAAGAAGATATGTGTGAATGTGCAACCAACAATGACGATGAGTACGATGAAGTTCTGGAAATTGTCAATTAACGAATTTGCTATAGAAAAGTAAAAATCGTGCTAAAAATGTAACACAGAAAGCTTGTAATTAAAATGTGTTTTATTAAGTGTTATTATCTTTTCAAAAACCAACCTCAAGGAATCACTTTCACAGTTTCATGTCTGCAGTTTTTGTTACAAAGGGCCACATCCACACATTGGTTATAAACCTGGCAACGTCCAATATATGCAAAGTATTTTATTGGTACACATTCTACTCAATGTCTTTTCTAACAAAAGAAAATTGGAAACATTAATTTTGATTGTAATGTACAAAAATAGAATGTTAACAATAAATGCTAGGCAAAGAAGTACACGGTAAAAAATCAGTATCTCCAAGAAGTGTAGGTAGTATATCATGAGTGCGGAGATGTTTTTTTTTTTTGAACGAGTATTACGCAATTATTTTCTAGAGTTATGTTTAACATTTAGAAGTAATTCTATTCCACTTTGTGTCTAGTTTCGAAATAATGAGTTCATTTAACCCATCTATATAAAAACGTTCACTCGGATAAAAATCATTCGGACATACCTAATTTCTATACAATGGTTTCTATTGTAACCTACGGAAATGAAAGTTAGGAATGGATTTAAATTACTCGCAGAAACAAAAAAAAACTGTACGGAACATTACTCCTCAATTTCCTTTATAATCTCTAGAAATCCACAAGGTGAGTCTGCAATAGATGTACCCATCAGCTTTGAAGAGATCAACACTATTGGATATACATTTGTTACCTACAGCAGCTCAACATATAGGGATCTTAAATAGAACGTCAATAAATAAATGTACCTAATCAGAAATTACGAGGTTTTAATTTAATCACTAGAGAGCTCAAAGAGCAGGAAATTAGATGGCACTCATTTATTTATTAAACCGCCAAGTACCATATCGCCAAATGAAACTAAATGAACGAACAGGATGAACGTGGAACTTTCATAGTTCAATTTTATGAAATTTATGAAACAGATCAATTCTTCTCATTTCTTGCTGAGTGTAACATGAAAACTCAAATATATAACTAAACACTTCACTAACCTGTACAATTGTATCTCTCACTACGCGGTCATGTGTTATGCTATGCTGCTTCGCAATTTGTGTTATTGTATGTATTAAAAAAGTAAATGCTGATCTGGTGTGCAACTTGTAGTTGTATTGAGAGATTTAAGATCAGAAGTTATTTATCGGTTCAAGCTAAAGTGATTCATTAATCGTATTTCAATCCAGGAATATATTTGAATTTCTTCTCTAGGAACAGGAGATATAAAAAGATTGCATATATTCAATTACAAAAAATGTAGTCATATTTACTGCAGACCGTGATCATCAAATACATCTTCGAAATCATTGAAAAAGTCTTCTTGAAATGCTTTCTCATTTGCCGCCAAATACATTTACAGGCTACCAAATGCTCCTGCCTCTTCCATTTCCATGTATGGTCCAGCTCGTTCAGGAAACATTTCATCTACTACAACGGTAGGCTTCATGTTAACAGTTACCTACTTATAATTATGGAAAGTGACAAACGTTCCGTCAAATAAATCAAAATTACAATAGGAATATAACTCATCAAATCATTTGCCTTTCGATGACTCCCTGTATTGAGGTAACATTACCTCTTTGAACTCTCATGCTTATTCTTTGAATCAGGAAGGTGTTTGCTCTATCATCACCATACAATTGTGTGATACGCCTACTTATTTCCTTTGTAAAGTTGAGGCTTTCTTTTCCCCGTGAACCACTGGATTCGATAGGAATGGCTACAAAATGGTAGTTATCTGTAAGATTAGTGTATTTTCTCCTTTCCTCCGTTTCTTTCGAAATGGCTATGTTTTACGCCTAGACTGAGGAATTTTGCGAGGAGCGAACGTATCTGAGCATGTGAAATCCCAAATTAACGCTTTGGCTCTCTTTCAAGGTAACAGAGTCATAAATCACAGAGGTGTTTTTTTTTTTTCGTTAAGTTTGATGCGATTCATTGCATATTCTCATTTCATGATTTTAATGCTCTTCAAGTGATGCATAAAGTTTAAACATATTAAGTGTCTTGGGAGTAAACGTAATACAAATTTGGATGTAAATACACGTGAGTAGCCTCAATACTAGTTGCCAAGATTTTTATATACTCAAAGACCGTACAGAATTTGGTTCAACAACCTGCTAACAGACGCATATCTTTTTGTCTCTCCTCTTATAAACAGATTGAGGAATGAATGCAAATAGACTTAGTGAAATTTAAATATTCTATTTTTATGGTGGGCCAGACCTGTGGCCTAAGCTAGTAAAATGTACGAGGGATGGCGTTCTTTGGGAAACACAATTTCCGGAGGTAAAGAAGCAACCAGGGACTCCATATATTAAATACCATCCCGGTATTTGTCTGGTGAAACTAAATAAACCCTGGCAAAACTTAATCAGAATTACAGGCAGAAACATTCCAACTTGTTTGCCTCCCCGAATGCCGTAATGAAGTCGGCTACCGTAAACACTAGATCATGGAACAGGATAAATAACATTACATAAATAATTACAAAAAGACAATAGACTTTAACACCCAAGTTGTATTTAACAAACTAAAGTTTTTTTGTTATGTATAATTATGGTGTCTATTATTTTCTAGGTAAAATTTGCATTGGGTTTTGTCGGGTCCTATTGGATTTAATCCTACATATGCGGGTAGTTTGAGAATCAATCAAAGAAAATGATTGTATTTAAGGCATAAATATAGTGTAAAAGTTGCGTTTTATTAAAATTCACCTCGACTGCGAGAATGAAAATATTTTAATTGTACTAACAGTGTAAGTTTAGAAATTCAAAATCAGTAGCAACTTGATAACTGAAAATCAAGTGATAATATGTAATGAGTTCTTCGGGCAGATTCAATGTCTGCGTAACTGCCTATTTAATTCTATTTTCCAAACACCGAAACAAGTTTATGGCAAATTTCCTTCAAATATACCTTGTCATATTAAATTATAGCGCTCCGTTTTTGTTTGTTTTTTTAAATTAAATTCGGGACTTTTGGTATATCTATCTGTCCACAACCTTAAAGTTTAGAAGATCCGGAAATCGTGGACGCGTGGTCGTCATACGTATAGTCTACTTTACTGTAAGTACCATGCGTAAAATGATACTGCATCCGTGGTTCTATTACTGACTATATACCATCACTTTTATCTTATGATTTTTAATTCTTTAAAGATTTTAAACTTGTGAAAACGTTTCGGTTGCAATGACAGCACAGGAAAAATACTACTATTTTAAATAGTGACAAGAAACCTGAAATCAGTATTGAAGTTTAGTTTGAGCAATAAAATAAATGTTTTATAACGGCGATTTTTACATTATATCCTATATTGCTTGATTTAATTAGGAATATGTTTTATAGGTATTGCACTTACTTATGACAGCCTATAATACCAATTGTCACTTGTATTACTATATGAAAAGATCGTGGTTGTTACAGTAATAAACGCAGGCTACTTACTCTCTTTTGCAATACAAATCGCAAACAAATTATTCTTCAATTGGCGCCGGGTTGAAAGTAAAATCCACATATACAGTGTCGCTAGAAATGCCTCTAGTGGAGTATGTTATAACTCTATGAAGTTAGTCCAATAGAGGTGGTCTAAACAGTTATTTTTAATAACTGGTATAACAGCTATAGTTATATAAAACTAAATTTAAAAATAACAGTTTAAAATATCTTTTAGAGCTAGATTCTATCGATTCGAAACTGTCAGGAAGCAGTAAAATGCACCACTTTAAGTTAACTTACTAACCTGTACCCAGTTATGATTGGTTGAGTCATACGGCGGAGTGGCCAGGGATATTAAAGAGGGACTTAAATTAGAGACACTGTGTAATCCACGGTACTCCCTGGACCTTGTGTCAACATATTATCGTATTTTCATTCCATTCCCTTTATAACCAGCGTTGGTAATTCTTCATCAATGAGACAGTCTTGTCTTAGTCCCTCATGGTGTTATTGGCGTTCAAGCCCCCTTTGTTTTACGCAGGGGCATTGCGAACGGGAACGTTCGCAAATGTGCTGGATTCCGATGGGGATTACTTTGATGGTAACAGTCGGTAAATTACATTTCGTGTGTATCTTTTGGTTTTTATCAAAAAGGGAAATAACTTTTTGATTACATTGTAATTCAATTAACTTCCGAAATAAATTTCCATGACAACTGTGGAAGATCAGCCATGATATCCAATGATGGAACTAGCCTGACACCCCTTTACTGCAGAAGCAAAACGTAACTGAAGACTGAGTAAGGCGTCCGAACGCATCGACTTGTCTGAACGACTTGTTGAAAACGATGCCTTATTCAATTAATTTCCAATTATATCTATCATGTCAGCGGAGACCTGAAAAAGCTCACCATTTCTCCGTCTATATGCGACGTCTTGTCTGCACGTCATGAACTGCTTAGTCACAGCGTAGCACACGACGGTGCGCAGCAGAATGTCTAATCCCGGCGTTTCTCAATCTTCTACCACTGCACCAAACAAGGGAACTATGTAGGGTCCACGAGAACGAAATCTTTACTGATGTCTACTGCAAAATAACGCCTCTTCGCCAGATTACGATTTATGAGATAATTATGTTCCTTTATCAGATCGACGACAAATGGTCTAGTAAAATCAAAATCAGGAGGCATCTCTAGTTGAATCACATATACGCAAAACAACAGTAACTATTATAATTAATATGTTTAAAATTGTACTAACGATTTGAAACTAACCCAGCTGAACAAGCGACTCATATAGGAATGTGATGTGAGGCGTCAGGCCAGTGTCTCTAAGGTTCGGGATTCGAATCCTAGGTGGGGCATGGTTTCTATAAATTAATAGTTTGTAGATTTAAGATGGGCCGAAGTGATTAGTTAGTAAAATCCCCCCAAAACACAAAGTTTATATATATTTGGACACTGAAAGAGATACAATAATTAATACGTTGATCATTTGTTGTCGTTCTTGTATTATTTAGTGCATTTGAACTTAAATAAAAAAGTGTTAATATGATACAATATTATTGAACAGAAATGCATTATTGAGCATATAATATTACAGCATTTTATGACAATGGAATGGAGTGAAACCTTCTCCACGTGTATAGAAGCAGTGGACACGGAAGATTTTGTAAATTAACATGCTGCTTGCGTGGTAACTTCTTCTAGATAGTCCATCATTAGCTCTTACTATAATCAAACCAAACTATTTAGTCTCCGTTTGCAGAGCTCTTTCAGGATTCCTATAATTTTCACATTCTGTTCTTTTCTTGGTGGACGACACATCCTATTGCATTTTCACTATTAATACTACCATTGGAGGTTGATGTCCGAATAGCAACTGTAAAAATTATACCGGACATAGCAGCAGCGGCGGTAGAAGTAGTAGTACTCCTTGTAGCAGCAGAAGCAAGAAATGGCTTCAAATCACAACACTGGCGAACGGTGTTAAATTTCAGGAAGTATTTCAGGATATCGTTCATTCTAAAGGGTATCGAATTACTGAGATTTGGATTATCTTTCATTTGGTGTCTTGTGAGGATTTTAAAACTATTCTATCAACTGGTGATAATTAGTTACCACTACTTGAATGCCAAATGGTATTTGTTTCATTTTGATTGCACACATCAACGAAACAGTTGCTGGTTATTCAACCATAAATATGCATTAACTCATCAGAATCATAGATAAACAATTAGTCAGCCATCTCAATATGACATCGTCAATCATATGTACTAAACGGTTCATTCACCTCATCACCAATTACAACATTTAAACAGCAATCGACGGAGAGTTTACGATAGAAGAATATGTCCTTGAAGTACTTGTTTCTATCAGAAAATTCAAATGGAAATCTAACTTTCTTCATTAAAGAATAGAATGTTACATTAAAACACAAACCAATATTATCAGTTGGTCTAGGTTCTATAGGAATTCCCAGTTCTGTTTCTTTACTTCCTTAGGAGACACCAATAACGTAGATAAAATGCATCCGGTGTTTAAGAGCCTAACAAAGATCACTACATTTTAAGTAAACTTACTAGAAAACGGTTTACTGCTGCCATACAAAACATGTGGAAATAATGTCTGTTGTGTCTCTCAAATTCAGAAATATTGTATCTCAGATTCAGCATTTTTTATTTTCTTCGTGTCATCAGGCGGGTTCAGAATTATTAAATGTTTTCTTGTTCTCAGCGATGTTCTTGTTTTCTTTACTGATATGCACAACACTGTCTTTCATCTTTAGCATGACTTTTTACTACTAATGATAGTATAGTACCAGTTGTTGTAGTACTAGCAACAACATCAGGAGAAAAAGTAATAGTAATAGCAGGAAAGATGGTAGAGGAAATAGTAATGTTGAAGGGGAAAAAGAATTGTACCTATTATTACTGTTGAAAAACTAGTAATAGTAGAATTGGAAGAGGGAGAAGGAAAAATAGTAATAGAAATAATGAAGGTGCACCCGTAGTATTATTACTTAATAGCATTAGTACTTGTAGTACGAGAAGAATAAACAGAAAGTTTAGAAGTAGAAAAGTAAAAGAAGAATACAGAGAAGAGGAGAAATTTGAAGAGACAGAAGAGGAGAAATTTGAGGAAGTATTAGAAAAAGGATTGTTACCGTCGTTGTGGCAATAACATGTCCCGAAGCTTACACAATATTTATACATGGTAAAACAACAAACTCCAGTTTGGAGAACACTGTCAAGTCGTCATGACACACTTCATTCTTTTGACTCCCAGGGTTCTTCGAAGTTCCAATGAAGCATGCCGAGCAAAGAGGTGAACTTGTTTAGGAAGACACTGTGCCAAGAGGTCGAACAGAGGAGGTACAAATGCAAGAAGATTAGACTGTCCTTTATTGGACAGTGCAGATTCTGCAGGAATAATCAATTTTATTTTTGGGCTGAATATTTTTGAGTCAATAACAAGAATCTAATGGAACAGTCGGTTTATCCACAGTTCTTTCCACTTTTGGCTTCTCAGTATTCCCACCAATCAAAGAGGTTTTGAAGTCGATCTGAAATGTTATGAGAAACACATTTGAAACTAATTCCATGATAAATATATTCTACAACGTAAATATTAGTTCAACTTATATTTTAAATGCTGTAAAAACACCTATGTTCAAATCCCATCATGAATCTAACACAAAATACAGGGTGAGATCAAAATGTATATTTGTTTGGAAGATCATCTGATGGGCCTATGCAGACTCATTTAAGCTGAACTGCAGTGTAATCTGTTACTACTGTATTTGTTAGGCTAGTGAGAATCCCTATAAAATTATCACGCAAGACCTAAACACTCCAAGTAAGATTATTTGCACAGGTATTTGGAGCGGATGAGCGATCTAACCATTCTTTTTGAAGTAACAATTGCTAGCGAATAATATATGTAGATGCTACAGGAGGTGGCTTTATGAGAGCTTGAAAGCAGTCCTCGTTTTGGTGTAATGGAGTTGATATGGCAACAGGATGGAGCACTGATTCATTATGGTTTAACTTGAATTGGGATTTAATTTTTTAAGCCATTAGAAAACTGGCTCGGGCCGCATGGGTGATGATGGGATGTTTGGTGGAATTAAAAAAGTGGGAGGAAACGGAAGAATATCGAGAAACACACGGGGTTGTTCCACCACAAAACCCACATGGTAAGAGCAATGATTGAATCGACAACTCGAAGTACCAGATGTGAGTGTTCTATCATTGAGTCACCGGGTCGCCCCCCCCCCCTCATTATGGTTTAAAAGTGAGGAAATTTCTAAACACACAATTCCAGAAATGATTAGGTCCACGTGGCATAAGTGAATGGCAACCCATGTCATGCGACCTCACACCATGTAATTTTCTGTTTGGAGTATCGGGAAAGACGAATTTTCAGTTTAATCTGTATCACATGGAACTGCTGATCCAATAGTCGTTTCAGAACTTGGATACAAATTGTAATTGATGCTTTGCCATCTGTGAATCAGTGCACAATCAAAGTGGATTTGTATATCGTGAATGAGGATCGCCATTTCGAACAAACTTAGTAAAGAAATGTACTTCAAAAGATAAGAAAACTGTTTTTCTCCGTTAACATTGTATATGAAAGCATTATTTACCTCACCCTGTATTATCTCACGTAAGCTCGAGGTAGCTGTTAACGTCTCAGTATAATGCGACTATTAATATCACTATTGCTCAATTAGGCAATTTCCATGTGGCAAATAGTCAAGGGACCAATCGGCTGAGTCAGAAGTTTTTGACATTCCAGATTCCGAGAACAATGGAAAAGCACAGATATTGTAAGTTTATTTTCCTTTCTCTTTGGAAATCTAGTTTTTGGACCATGTTGGTTTTAACCGTGCATCCTTCATTTGTAATGTGAACTCAGAAGTAGATTAAGACTGTTTAATCAGTTTCCTACTGATTTGTGTCATCGTTGTCACCTGCTGAAACTTCAAATGAGTAACTACCAGACTGGGTTTTCGAAGATATCCAGAAATTGGTGTTATTCAGTGTGCGTTACCCCAAGATCACCTCATAGGTATACAGTAGCTGTATGTGTAAGTACAACATTTTTAATAGTTTACGATGTCGCTATATTTCCACTTTACTTTCTACGTTCTTTAAATCTTGACGTCTATATCACTGTTACTATTGCTGCAATGCATATGAAGAGTACAGGGAAAGAAGAGGGTGTGTGCATGAGATGTGGTTTCTTGTAAAACGCATTTTAAACCTCTCTCATTCACTCCCATACTTTTCAAATTCTTAAAACCGCTAGAACTTGGTATTTATTTGAGCTCTTGGCTCAAAATTTTCTGAGTCGTTAGCAGCCATTTTGTAGTATCATTCACGGGTGCAAACTTATTTTTTTAATCTACGTACTCCCTTCTTTCCGTGTACTCTTAAACTATTTTACACTACTTTTATCGTACTAAAGAACTGAATGGTACGAGCCAAAAGGCAATAAATAAATTTAACTTAAGAACTTATAACGAAGAATCAATATTAATAATAATCCGAATCAATACACAATTGAATTCGAAACATACTTGTTTTCTCTTTACAATATTTAATCATGGGGGTATCATTATTTCAATTTTATCCCTTGGTTATTTTTGATACAAATATATTGTTTTAATCTGTAGTGTTTTTGTGAATAGGCCTATACTCCAATATCGTTATACTACGTTCAGAATGCCTGCAGTGAAAATGTGAAAGATATTCTCTTGGGACAGTCGTGGGAAATCATTATAGTGTAATATTGTTAAACTGTATATTGGTTATAATAGATAAGAACGGTTATTCCTCATCCTACTTGGAGCTCGTTAGATCCTGCGTAGATTGTGAACCACGAACCATTTTTTTCCTGGATGCACTACCTTGTATAGAGTTTATCTTCAAAGGTTCCACTTTGTTCTGCGGCTACACAAGCTGATTTTCAGACAAATAATCCGAAATAGTTGCATACAATTTCAGGTGGCATTTTTTGGAAATCAAACCTTCCGTAATTGAGCCACAAAACCACGGCCGGTTATTTGCCAGAAATAAAGTGCGATGTAAAGTGGAGATATTTTTTGTATGTCAAGTTCCCGCGCACTTTACGAATCAAAACCCCAGATCGGTTAACAGTTTGTGTTTGTTTGATTGATTTGAATTTATCAGAAATTTTTGCCCTCGTCCGTCACGACATGAATTTGAATTTATATATGGTCTTCAGGGATCTCAAGATCAGGCCAATTACAAAATGAAGTAAGGATGACGTCTCTCCAGGCTATTCTTGAATCCATCTCCTGGTAAACGCAAAGAAAATTCTTTTAGCCGGCAGCAGGAACATCGAACATGGTACTTCATTAGTGTCGATCCTCAATACACGACTATTCTGATTGAACAACGGAGTAATTGTGCGCAACGTGTTCACAAAGATCCTTTCAAGACATTTATCAAACAGGTTCAAATTTTCTATGCTGTCTAATACAATTGATGTTACAGAAATCGTTTCGCCGATACTTATATAACACGTAGGCCGCAGTATGAATGAATAAAAGTAGCTCTTACAATAGTTCTTACAAAAGCAATAATATCATAGGTTGATTTAAGAAATACAAAGTATAAATGCAAAATATGACATGAAGACATATGACAAGGGAAGTATTTCGGTTCGAACAGTATTTTTTTGATAAAATTTCGTATATATATTCGTACTCCAATGCTCATAATGCCTGCAAAGTAATTCGACCATGTATGGCCGCATTTGTCCGCTAGAGGGTGTTAAAGTTTGTAGCAAGTGGAAACTAGTCGAGGCAGCCGCTGCAATGGTTCCCACCGTTTCGGTTCGAACAGGCATTTATTACTGAAAATATACACATGGTCATACCTAACAGTGCTGACAAAAATTGCAAAGCCACATTACCGTGTACCAAATAGTTCTGCAGATATAGGCCAGTACTTGTCTTCACAAATGCAAGTGAAGCTTTTCAACAAAGTAAGTATAACAGAAGGGATAATCAAAATAAGCACCTTCAAACTCACACTCCATAGACACAATGTTAAATACCAATGTATTTTACACTCATGAAGTTGCTGACGGTTACGGATATGGGTGTCATGGGCGTACGTAGAAGGGGTGTCATGGGAGTCCAGACCCAACCACGAAATTCAGGTTTTTATGAGATTGCTGTCATTTATGCAGTGTGCTTTTGAAGGTTACCCTGATGTGTCTTTTGTCTTTTTAGCCTATTGTGATTCTCCCTTCTGTTTTACTCACTTTGTGGAAAACCCTCACTTAAATTTGTGGAAAACCCTCACTTAAATTTGTGAAGACATACAGTATACTGGCCGGTATCTGTCAAACTATTTTTTACACGCTGGAATGGCTTTGCAGACTTTGTGGGGAAAATGTATACCCGTTGTTGATCCTTTCAGAGGAAAGTACTTAAACACATCTCGTGTCAGTTTTACAGGATACAAACTTCGGGAGATGAATCCTCATATCAAAACAAGGAAAAAGGTTCGTATGAACACGCGCCCTATCATGCTTAGTTTCGGTGCTAGAGGGCCCCAAAGACGTCCAAAACTATTTTAAGTCTATTTATTGTGAATAGTAATAGCTGTAGAGCTGGCGGTTCGACGTTTCGTCAAAAAATCGGACTTTCTTGTTTAGAAAATGCACATATCAGAAGTGACGGGAAAATGCACGAGGGATTCCCCGATTGAAATAGGGAACACCCCAATAATTGAAGAGCGAATGTGGGTCGAACAAAGCAAGTAGATAATTACTTCCTATCAGAGAACAACACCATCTCGATTCCAGGGTGATACCTCAAACAGATGCAAGATGGGGAAGAAATAAAGAATGTTTTGCGTGGTTGCATAATTTCACTCGGGAATTCCTCACGCATTTTCCTATCACTTCTGACATGTGTATTTCCCGAACGAGCAGGTCCGATTTCTTTGACGAAACGATGGACCGCAAGCTCTACAGGTATTAGTGTCGAAATAAATGGCCTTGAAATACAGTTTTGGATTTTTTGGGGGCTGTCTAGCGCCGGAACTATGCATGATAGAGCACGTGTTCATATGAACTTTTTTTCTTGTTTTGATATGAGGATTCATCTCCCGAAGTTTGTACCAGAGGTCCTGAAACACCTTGTATATACAGCAAGAATATGTAAAACTTTAAAAATATTTTGTCTTTAAATATTTGTTGTAACTGTTGTGTGCATTTTATTTAGCATGCATTCGTATTTTCTAATTCAGACTCATCGGTATTCTAGTTATGGTAGAAATTGAAGGAAATAAGACATGATTACTTCCGATACATTTTAATGTGTTACATTATATAGAACAAAATTTAGGGACTTTCAGTAGGAAATAACTTTAATGAATAATTAATTCTTGACTGATTTTGTAACTTAGTAAAAATGTCAGAATCTTTTTCTTCTAGTTGACTTTTAGCCAGATAGGAGTATATTCGGGCTGACTTTGCATTGTTTGGAAACTAGGTTACTCAATATGAAATGCCTTATAAAAAAAGGTATATAAATGCATCAGCCCACCCGTGCGTTATATAAATCCACAACACTTGTAGTTCGGATGCCTGCCTCATTTCAACAGAAGAAGTCCTGACTTTATTCTTTTTAATATTCTTTTACGGAAGAATGTTTCGCTGCTGAGGAAACATTAACAAAAAATTACCCCACATATCCTGTGTTACTCTGTAACCCGCACGCCAGCTCTGTTGTTTTGTGTTGCATATAACCAAGGATATGACATACTTGTAGAGAGAGTGTCCCGGAAATAATAACTTCGTGAGGTTATTATTTACTTCAAACCAAGAAAAAATTTCCTTTTAAGAAATTCAAAATTATGCATAATATTGGAGGTACAGGCGCTCAAAATCACTGCAGTATCGCAACAATGACGTAATAGCTGAGTAATGACGTAAGCGACACCAGCTGAGCAAATCACATCCCAAATAGTTCCCAACTATATTTGATTGATTGAGGGAGTACCGCATAGACAGGTATCCCAAACCGAGGAACTTGATTGTGAAGTAATTAAATGGTTTAATAAGAAAAGCGTAGAAATTCCCTCTAAGCTATATTCTGCAATCATAATCATAACTTAAATACATTTATTGGGTACTACTTCCGGTGCAATTTGCTAAACTGACACTACTTACACTAATATTTGTCGATATGACGTCCTTTGCGACGATGCTTACTTTCCCCGAAGCAAAATAGTCGCATACACGTGTAATGTTTAAACAACACATCGTAAGATAACACAGGGACTATCATCCGCACAGATTTTAAATGAGTAACTTATAATTAAAAGAAATATATTAATATTATTTAAATTAATATCATAAAGAGTAAAGATTCAGTAATATAATTATGATTCAAGGAATATTAAATATTATAAATATAATAATTACAAAACTTTAAACACCAGTCGAGAACCATACTTACAAGCTCTTCCATGGTTTTGTACTTAAATATAACAATTGATTTTAAATGAACAGTGGTTCAATTTAAATTGTCACTGGTCATTGGTATACATATAAAATGCATTGTTATATAATATATTTTTAAAATATCAGAAAGGAAAGATAAAAATGAAAGGTAGAATAGAGAAAGGAAGAAGAACGGAAAGATGATAAAGGGAAGAAAAGAGAAAACTTAACCAAGGAAAGAAAGAAACAGAAAATAGAAGAGACGTAAAAAGAAAGAGAGACTGAGAGAGAAATATTAGCAGATCAAAATATGAACAATGTAATAAGAAATTTTACAAGTGTCTGCGCAGTTGGACAATCTTGACGTTACAGTACTCTCGCTAGCGTAAAGATTCCTGTAGTGAATAATTCCGTGACAATAAAGAATAACCAACCTTAATTTTTCTAACCTTATCTAACCTTTGGTAACTTTACATCATCAATAATAAATATAAGCATATAATGATGTGTTTGATTGAAAAAAAAATGAAGAAATACAAAATGAAGATGTACATATTAATCTCGAAGAAGATGTTAAGGATAACATAATCATCCCAATGTACAC
>JAGDQP010019924.1:0-12640 GCA_022664845.1 Lepisma saccharinum | reverse complement strand
ATGTTAAGGATGACATAATCATCCCAATGTATACAGAAATCTCGAAGCAGATGTTAAAGTTTACATCATCATCCCAATGTATACAGAAAGCTCGAAGAAGATGTTAAAGTTTACATCATCATCCCAATGTACACATAAATCTCGAAGATGTTAAGGATGACATAATCATCCCAATGTACACATAAACCTCGAAGAAGATGTTAAGGATGACGTTATCATCCCAATGTACACATAAATCTCGAAAAGATGTTAAGGATGACATAATCGTCGCAGTGTATAGAAAAATATCGAAGACGCTGTTAAAGGTGACATAATTATCCCGATGTATAGAGAAATCTCGAAGCAGATGTTAAAGATGACATAATCATCCCAATGTATACAGAAATCTCGAAAAAGATGTTAAGGGTGACATAATCATCCCAATGTATAGAGAAATGTCGAAGATTTTAAAGGTGATATCATAATCACAATGTATACAGAAATCTCGAAGAAGATGTTAAAGATGACATCATAATCACAATGTATACAGAAATCTCGAAGAAGGCGTGAGAGATGACATCAACATCCCAATGTATAGAGAAATCTTAAATAAGATCTTAAAGATAACATCGACATCCAAATGTGTGCAGTAACGTCAAAAAATATGTTAAAGATGACATCGGAGCGCTTTTCAAGTAGCTGTAGATCCAAAATTTGACTCCTGATCCAACTGAAACCTTACTTAATCGACTCAGGAGGGTCGATTTCATCAAGATAGGAAGTAAAATTCAGGTTTTTTCCAAGTGTATTTAAAGCGCATTTCTTGTGTCGTCCCAATACATACAGGAATCTCGAGGAATGTGTTAAAAATGACATAATCATCCAAATATATAGAGTAATCTCTAAGGAGATGTTAAAGATGATTTCATGATCACAATGTATACATAAATCTAGAAAGTGCTATAGTTGACATCATCATTCCAATGTGTAAAGAAATTTGGAAGAAGATGCTAAAGATTACATCATTATCTTAACGTATACAGAAATCAGGAAGAAAATTTTAAAGGTAAAATTATTATTACAATGTATATAGGAAAAGTTTTGTCGCCCTAGTTTATTATCTGAAACACTTTGGAATTGCTTTCTTTGAAAGTTGTAAGTTCATACAATGTGTAATAAATACATTAATTTACAATTAACTGAATAGTAATGCTAATGAACTCTGGTCTCGATCAGAAAGCTTACAGCATTTTTAAATATAAAGAGATATAAATATATAACAAAACTATAAAATAAATCTTAGCTATCATTTCTATTTATTTGGAGAGTGTGAAAAATGATGTATTTTCTACAACACGCTGAGAAAGAATTTTGCAACAACTGACCACTGACGGTGGGTCGGAGTGATCCAAAGTTTGTGTCAGTGATAGTGTTGTAGAAACGTTTTTCTGTTCTTTTTCAAGTTTTCTTTTCACACAGCAAGTGATTTAATGATTTACGTTGCAAATAATCAACGGTCCATCTCTATACAAGATGAGCCACGATGATAAAGAGCTCATGTTGTTATCACGGCAACTAATATCAGGGGATTTGAACTAGTTCGGCTTGATAGACGGATCACACCAGAGCAATTGGTCACTATTGTCGGCATTGTATACGATCGCGTCCATAAAATGCTACTCGACAGGCTGCATTACGTAAGGAATGCGACACGCGGGCATTATGATTTTAATCAGGATTGTGCCAGCAATCAGTAGGAAATTCTCAATAAGAAGACCGAACACCTTGCAAGGAAATATAATAATGACTGTACTTTGGTTACCATATAGCTTCACTTGAGATTACTTAAGGTTGATCTCCGCATCAATAATCTTCCATCCCTGCGAAAGCAGATCAAGAACAAGAGGCATGGTTTCCTTATGGGAGGCGTTATCTTTCTCTACGGCAATATATGATCGCTAACAATACCCAAGGAAAATCTCATCGGTAAATACTGGACCTTACTTCCTACAATCCTGATTTATTCCCATGCGATTCCCATACGTTTAGGAGTTGAAGAAAGTGAAGGGAACTCAGCTTTGGAGGCACAAGGAAGTATAGGAGGAGGTGAAGCACTGGCTTCACTTACAGTCATAAAAATTCTTCGACAGGATCCTTGGCCATCTGGTATTCCTGTGGGAGACATTTGGCAATTGTGGAGAGAGTATTGATATATAAATACTTTTAAACAATTCCGTTGAATTTATTATAATTACCCTTGTACGTACAAGGAGTATTATGTTTCGTATTAACTAATATCCTGAGAACTTTTTTCCTAATCGAAATATCATTACACTTTTAGACACGCTTCCCTGGAGTATAGCACCGCAACCATTAATGAGTGGAAATATGGATAGTAACAAAAAATGTCTGCGTTAAGATCCATCTAATTTTGCTTGTATTTGATAGTACATTAAACCTTACTTAATATGTAAATCAAGTACTTAATGTGTTACTCACATAAGTATATTGTTAATTTATCTAATATTGTGATGCCTGAGCATAAGTGTCATTGAAGTTGAGAACTTAGAGCCTCACTAAGTTTAGAGCGTGAACAGTAACACTTCAGTAATAAAATAATTATCATTTGAACTTCAGTAACATTATATACCTCGTTAGTTATCTGTGATTACTCTAATACATCTGACTGTTCAGAACTTGTTTCCAGTTTATATGTAATATTTCTAATACAGAATTTTACTTGTTGTTTAAACACTTAAATTATTTTATAAAATAATTCCAAAATCGTCAATTTTTTCACTGAATTGTTATTGTCATTAGAAATATCGGTTACTAACATCTAGAACTATTAAGTTTGAATAATAATAATGTTAACTAGGGGGTTAGAAAGTACCCAAATTAAAACCCAAATATATCCGTTGAGTATCGAAAGGTAAAAATACACACTGAGATATACGAGGACTAAGTATTTTATGAGAAATTGTCACAATGTGTTCAAGAACTCTTCCGAAGAAAAAAAAAATACAAAAAGAAATTTTAAACAGTTATGCAGAGCTCGCCACTTCCTTTTTTTTTCAAATTAGCAATATTAAAAGTCTGAACATTTTCACTACTGTGAATACTTAAAGGATTTTGACTCATCACATAAAAATATTTTAGCAGGTACATTTTTGTTAACCACTGCGAGCCCCGTCAGAAGGCTACTTCTGTTTGCAAAGAGGAGTGAATTTGAATAGGTAAGTTGAACTATGGGTTCTTACTCTAATCTTACTCATATTCATATTGTAGGTGGTATATAGATCATGGTAATGAGAAATGAAGGTGAGGCGCAGTTATACATGATAACACTTTTAGAACGATAAAGAAGAATGCGGGTGAATTTTCTTGTTCAGGGCCTGCTCTGAACATTGATGCAGACAAGTAAGTACATTGAAAGTTATTGTGCAACAAATGATGGTGCTACGTAGTCAAGGGTGTCTGGTAAGTAATATACTGAGAGGAATACATAAAGTGGATGATTGGTGACAATGTATAGTGATATAGTGTGAATACCAGTGAGAGTGGTGATGGTAGAACGTATGTACAGCGTGTCGGATATGTTTCGTTGTTCTGAATAATATAGTGAAGTGCTTGATGATTGTTTTCATATCATTGGCTTATGTATTTGAGACGTAATGATTCTAGGTTGAGTAGCATGTGAGGAAAGGAAAGGGTGGTTATGTGTTCATTAAGCCCTTTTGTCGGACTGGGTTGTTTGATGCTATATCAATTCTGAGAGGATCTCGCCCAAGAATTTCAAGCTTTTGATATGTTTTCGAGTTAGCTGATATCCATGCCGTAAGTCAGTACAGGTCTAAGGACTACTTTTTATGTATTTATGACGGTCGGTAAAACTATTTAGAAGACATGATGGTCGAAAATGATACTGAGGTATGTGACGTGATGAGAGGGACGGATAGGTTGGTCAAGTACTAGAATTTTGAGTAGTTTGGGATTTCTTCGGACTCGTGATAGTCACTTTGTGGCAATGAAAACGATAGCCTGCGACTTATGAGAATTGATGGGAGTCTCCAATTACTGCAGCATGATGTGAAACTATTAAGGGTTTGGTTGAGTGTGCGATGGATGTGCTGTATGGAGTTCTTAAGGGTTAGGAAGGCAGTACTATAGATATTGTGTATTGTGTAATGTTGGTTGGTAAAGGTTGGAGATCAGCTACGAAAATAAGTTAAAAGGGAGATGATAGGGATGATCATTATGGAACTTCGCAATGAAGGAAGATTGTGTGGCACAGTGCGTAGTAGATGGTGATATAAAGCTAGTCGTTTGGTGTAAAAAGTGTAAGTGATCGGGAAACTGAAAGTGCAAACAATTGAAGCAATGCACAAGAAATGACCACTGGGCAGATGATCTCGAATACACATTACTTGTGTATTAGGAATTCACTTCTTGCACTGTTTCAAGAAGAACAGAATATTTCCAAACTTTTCAATCAAATGCGCATGCTCATGTAAAATCTCATTATCTCTCTCAAAGTTATGTTTTTTCGGCAAAACTAACTTCAGCAATGTATTTCTGATAAAATTCTATCCTAGATTGATGTGTTACATCATCCCCTTGCTATTACAAAAAGTCGAGCAAAATTCAATATGGCCGACTTGAAAATAGCAGCGATGACAAATATACATTCTTAAAGATAACGCATTGACCCAGTATCTATTCACGTGTATTTCTTTTCCATTATTTGAAGTATTTTCCAAATAAATATGTGTTTTCCGACTTACTTCACACTTTAAGTACTGTTTCCTATGAATCAAACTTTTATCCACTGCGCCCGTCTTTATGGACGAGCGCACTTTTAATCATGGTTTCTTGTGGATTCCTGACGCACCTCACTCCTCTACCAAGTTTGGCCGAAAAATCAGTTTGAAGTATCGATAAGTTTACTTGTAAGGAATATTATTATTTCTTCAGTTATCTCATCTGGTTGCGTTGTATATGCTTCCGAGGATTAAAGTTGTTTATTTCTTTATGACCTAATTCTTAATTGCTATAGTTTTGTTTCATTTTTTCTCTGCGTTTCGGCTCTTTATCATAAATTTTGTTGATATGTGTGACTAGTATTTACAATAAGAAAATAGTAAAATTATAATATACAGTCCCCGAAAGAGATAGTATGACATTTTGGTTTTCAGCCTTTGATTCATCTTTGTGTTGGGTTTCTGTTGACAGTCGCCTTACAAACTAAAATATTTCTGTAGGTTTAGAAGCGGGATGTATTTAGGTGTTAGGTTAATGTTCTGCACCTATAACTTCAGAGTAGTATGCAAAATTAATGCAATTCTATTCGTGTATATATATATATATTGCATACTATCCGGCGTAATATACTTTACATATATAAATACACCTTGTTCCTTCCTAACCTTGACCGCTCTCAAACCAATTCGTATATGTGCTCATGCCTGGAAAAATGCAACTTTATAGATATGCTCGTGTTCATGTAAACGAAATGAATGAATATCCTAGATCTTACAAAAAAAAATAAGTAAACATTTGTTTTTCTGTTTCGTTTAATAAACGGTCTTATAAGTTTACATTTCAGCTATAACATGATTAAGAGTATATAGAGAAGGACTGTGTGTACCTTTTTTTGCAAATTAATTGTATTCAAAAAGGGTACGAAATTCTCAAAGAAGCCACTTACAGAAGATTATAATTAAAGAAGCTGCCGAATATTTTGATTCATATATATCTCGCTGCCTGTCAAATAACTAAAATCACTGAGAAAATTTCAGCATCCGCGAGTATTTTAACAAATATTGCTTACATATAGCTTGCACATTATTCATATTTAAGTTTCCAGTTTTTCTCTTGCTCCACAAAGATTCAGGGTATATTATCCGTGCCATAAAATGATTGTATCACTTGCAAAATTCCAAAATGAGTTTTGAGGAGTTTCATTTGATGCTAGAAACATTTCTCGACATACACACTTCCTCCTGAATGTCTTTGACAGGAAGACAATTCGCCAACACCAAATATACCTCTGCTCCTCCAACCCTATATTCCTTCAGTATTTTCACACTCTACCGACACGCCCTCAATGATATGTGGCGTTTCTCACTAACTCAGTACAAATATAAGCGTGCTGTCACCTGGTGAGACTATTCAAAAATACTAATTCATATTTTCATTATCCCCCACCAGATTGCAATCCAGTTATAATGATTTTTTCCTCGTATATATAATAATAGGGTGAAAAGCTAATGTTTATTAGCATCAAATCATTATTATACTACATATAGTATTCAAAGGTTTGAAAGAAATTACTTATGTAATTTAGGCACCATCTTCAATAAGTTTCACTTTAGAAAACAATGTATCTTAATTAAAATACAGAATGGTAGGTATCAATTTACTTTCTCGTTTTCAATTAGGTGAAGATTTGGTGAAACTTTACCTCCAATAATCATGCGATTAAACAGAGGAACTTTCCATTATAGGGCTACACTGCATGTTTCGAACGTTATTTACAAGTTTCAGAGGCACATTAACCCAAGTGTTGCGTCACAGAAATTAGAATATTCAGCACGTTAAACATTCAACACAGTACACTCAGTAGATAGTAAACCGTAAAGTCAGGAACGATGAGCAACCTCCGGAGAGGAGGTTTATACAGGAAGTTTTGATAATAATAATAATGAAGGCCATATTGTATTTTTCGATTTCAGCACAAGAAAATGTTTCAAGTAACTCCTACAACTACGGTGACCGTAGGTATCGACTTTCCCGGGATTTTCCCAAATTTCAGAATCGTGTACCTAACGAGACCATTGGGAAGACCGAGACGTCGTTGGTAGGACAATATTAGAAGAGATCTTCGAGAAGTAGGTGTTTGTGATGAAAACTGGCTTGATATTGCCCAGGATAGAATTCAATGGAGAACGTTTGTTACTGCGGCGATGAACTTGCGAGTTCCATAAGCCAAGAGTTAGTGAGTTAGTACCTAAAGATATTATAAAAGTAACGAATTTCGTGAAGAGAGAACGATATTATTTAGTTTTATAACATTTAAAGTTATTTTTTTATTTCTTTCATTCCAGTCCTTCTGATCGTTCATAACTAATAAGTGATAAACTAATTATTAATACTTTATTTACAATAACTACAGATTATTTTATTTAAGGAAATAAATCACAAGTAAGTTGTTCTAATGGCTTAACCCCAAAAGAACAGGAGATTTTGAAGTTCTAGAATTGGTCTTAACTATCCAGATAGCACAGAAAACTTGCAGTAATCTAGCTGCAATATCGCTATTGCAAGTCTCCAAGCTTGCATTAAGTTTGGCATTGCAAGGCTACAAATTTTCTATAAGCTTGCAGCAAACTTGAAAATTTGGAACACGCTTAGCACGCCAAACTTACTGCAAATATTTCAGGACAAACTTCCTGCAAATATTCCAGGACAAACTTGCTACAAACCCTGTTTCTAAACACACTGCGAGATGAATATCGAGCCTGTAGCGAGAAAAGATTTCAGTGTGCAGTGCGATTCGAACTTACGACTTTCAGATTTGTTTGGTGTGTGTGTGTGTGTGTGTGCGATAGATAGATAGATAGAGAGAGAGACTGTGATAGAAAAAATATTGCTAGTTCCTTTAGAGAGAGAGAAAGAGGGAGAGAGGAAAAAACTCCGGCCCAATAAAAATAATTCATTTGTACGTTAACAGTTTACAATAAGTGACAAATCAAATTTCAGAAAAACTTGCAGCAAACTTTGATGTGCAAAGTTTATAATGTCAAATTTGGAAGAAACTTTGAAGCGCTAAGTTTGTAATTCGAAATTCGCTACAACATTTAATCAATATTCAGGCGGAAAATTTATCACTGCAAAGAAAAACAAGGCTAGTTCAAGCTGGGCGTAAACTTGGGTGCATTCTGGGTATATTTATTATTTATTTTAAAGTCGATGCAGTGTTTAATAGAATACAACTTTGAAGCTAAATTTCTGGCCTCTTAAAAACTTTATTTTGGTTGACCCTCAAACTACCCGGTAAGATCTGTTCCCAATTTTGACTTAGAGACCTACAATTTTGTCATGATGTGGGTTTGTAAATACTTTGTTGGATATATTGTTTTATTTATTAGTTGATTACATGAAGAGCAACATTTTCGTGTGATACAACATGATCAGTCCCATGGTTAAAATATTAACCATTTTTTTACGACTCATCATGTCTGAACTTTAACAATTTAAGTCGGTGTGCAATTAAAATCATTTCTAAGATTCATAACTTGCATTCTTGAACAATTAAGGAACAGTCAGTAAATATCATAAATAAATGAGTCGAAATTACTAGTTTTGTTCATTTTGCTCAATGCAAATATTTTGTTGTAGCTCTGAAGATTATAGAGTTCATTTAAATATGGTCGTCCTGGTACAGTTCGTGTAGGTATTTTGAATCTCTTGCCAAATAACATTATCACATATGAAGTAATGTTTCTGAAGATAATGGTTGGAAACAATATAATTAACAACCACTTTACCAAAAGGATGTTGAAAATTTTAATCATTTTCAATAAACCAAATAATTTACACATGAGTTAAAAAAGGTACATCTATCTCCTGTACGATACGTACGCGCAGTGAACGGCGCATGGGGATGTAGAGGTGGCGCTCTTGACCTACGGTACGAAGTGAGATGGGATTGCCAATCCCACGGTCGACCGCCTTTACCTTCCCAAGGCGTCCAGGAGCACCAAAAATACTCTAGTACTCAATTTGATAGGAGGCTGAATGCACATCAGAGCGCCAAGCATGGGAGCACTGCGAGAAAAGTCTCCAGCGTCCTGGATTTGAACCCGGGCCGCTCAGTTCGTAATCAGGCACGCTATCGCCTGAACCATGGTGACTCATATGTATACTTTATACATTTTGTGGTTTAAATCTTTTGAAAGGAAAAGAATACTTTAAACGTTATTTTGCAAAGAATATACGTGTGCACAAAAGCTCTTCCCGAAGATATATTCAGCACCACACCAGTCGTGTCCTTTTTCTTTACACAACCCAAATTCAGAAGGGAAGTACGCAATATATAAATACAAATAACTGCACTATGAATATACGAAGTGATACAGAACCGATTTACGTATGATAAATTCGATTTGATTCAACTGCAGATAACGCTATTATTAATATTGCAATTGAAAGAAAAAATCACCTCAAAGTAACTAGCTCAGTTTCATTGGATCGTTGTGCCACGTCACATCTTACCAGTTCCGTCAGCTTTTACTGCGAAAGAAACTTGGCGTTGAAATGGAGCATGGACTTCGGCTTATTTTAATGTTGAATGTCCCGATTTCCAAACACCTTCCTGGAGTGATGAATGAATTAGAGGATACAGGTGCATTAGATATCAAAACGCGTAGCTCTGGAAACTGTGGGCTCTCCAGCAAATTTCATTTCTCAAGATTTTTGAATCTTCAATTGCTTCACAGATTCAGTTTCGTAGAGAAATGAAAAAAGAAATGGAAAATCGAAACGTGTCGTGCGATGTGGACAATACATTTTGGAACGGAACCAGCCAGCTTAAATAGATTCAACTCTTCACTCAAATGGATCCTGATAAAGTTGAAAAAAATAACTATTTTATTAGTAAACTAAGAAAACAATAGTACATAAACGAATGGTCGATTTTCGTCATAGAGTTAGGAAAGAAAAAGAGAGAACATACATGACGTCACATGAAGCCAAATTAAGTTTCATCGGCAGCCATCTTGTGTGGCCCCATTAGAGTCCCTCTATACCGAGTTCAGTGAGGATTGCCTTTTTCGAGAGGAGGATGAGTACACCTCAGAAAGGCAATACTCGGAAAAGAGGGTCTCTAAATATGGGGCCAGTTAATATTGTCGCAATGCCTCGTCCCTTCCGTCTTTTGGCTTCATTCCCCTCTCCTACAAAACTGCCTAGGGTTCCCTCTATTTATATTCCTAACTATGATTTTCATACTAAAATGCAAATTTAGCTTTATGCATTGTCTTAGGTTGTTGATATTGTTTCCTATATTCGTATTGTTTGGAAGATATGTATAGTTTCATTATGATGTAGAATTACGTGGAATAAAAATAGTGATTCTCTGGATTATTGGAAAATCCAAATGGAAGTTGAAATGCTGTTATATGGTACATTTCAGAAGGCAAACTTCACTTTATATATAAAAGATCATATGGAAGATTAGTACAGATACAGTATGTAATGTGGTAGTGTATGATTTTAGCTACCGATAAGCAATCTATGATGAAGACATCAGATTCTCTTATTAAATGCTTGCTAATGACATTCTGTTTAATTTTATGAATTTTCAACATGGTTCGTTGAAAGATACTGAACACTTGGCTGTTCTTGCGATACTCCCCCGATGTTAAGGATTAGACAATTTGGCGTTCGAGGCTGTGTTGATACGAACCTTTTAGCAGATTGTGAATGCAAAGATTTTGTGAGTGAATCATGGCAGATTCAAAATTAGCCTTCTATAGCTTTGATGAGACAAGGGAATCTGTAGAAAATTACATTGAAAGGTTTAATTTGTATAGTGAACTTCAGTACTGGAAAACAGATAAAAAACAACAAATTTTGTTAACTTGTCACCTGAACTGTACTCGAAGTTAAAAGAGTTGGTCAGACAACAGGCAATAACAAAAACATCTGATAGCCAATTAGTAGATTTGTTGAGAAAAATCTATGCCAAACCAATTAATACGACCACTGAAAGATATACATTTCATAAATTGTGTCAACAAACGGGTCAGTCTATGCAAAATTATATAGAGCAAATACGCCAGCAAGCCTTTAAATGTAAATTCGGAAATTTCGAAGATGAAGCTTGTAAGGAGCAGCTTCTCCTTGGAGTTCTGGACACATCGTTAAGAAAACGATTACTGCAGGAGGATGAGCTAACCTTTGAAAAAGCCACACACTTAGCTCTACAGTTTGAGATTGTAGAATCGCAGAGTCGAGTAATTTCGAATGCATTAAGATCAAATAGCATTCATTCTGTGCAGTCACAATCGACAACATCCAGATTTCAACATGTTATAATTTATACTGGTAATAAGAATACTCAACAAAAACAGATCGAATGTAAGATACACTCATGAGCTAAATAGATGCCCAGCTTTCGGAAAGACCTGCTCATGCTGTAAAAATAAAAATCAATTCAATTCGCAATTTTATGCAAGAAAAATCTAAAATCTGAAGAACAAAATGTATAATTAGTTGAGAAAGAGGAAGATGCTCAAAGACAGAAAATGATTTGGAAGCAGGTATCTCTATCGATGACATCTGGGTTGGCAACATAATAAATGCTCAACAATTGACAGATAATTATAAATTAACAATATCTCTCAACATCCAAGGTAAAGATATTGTACTTTTAGATACGGGTGCAGCCTACAACATTATGGACGTGAATACCTTTAATGCTTTAGGTTTGAAATTCATGAAATTACCAACAAATAGATTTTTGAAGTCATTATCTGAAGGTCCAATACCTATCATTTCAAACGTAACTGTTCCATTCACGTTTGGTAAAATAATAAAGAATGTAACATTTTTCATTTGTCGCTATTCTCTGCCTTTCATAATTTTAGGTAGAAAAGCTCTTAATATGTTATTTCCTCATTTAAGGCAAAATGTATTAAATGAAGTGGTTAAATCAATTGAAAATGATCTAGTAGCCAAACCAATTGAGAATAATCTGGAGACACCTTCACTTAGGACAATTTCTGCTATTGGATGCATGACACAGAATTCAATGATGATCAATCGTTTGGAAGAAAATATAAAATCTTTGTCTAAAGAAATGAAGTCTGTATGTTCTCTAAGTTTCTAACAACTTTCTCTTGTATTACGTACTGAACCAGTGGAGAATATAAATGAAAAATCAGAAGAAACTCCTTCTATTAAACTAAGAGAGGATAAGCAATCTGAATTGGAAATTAAGATTTCAGAACCACAACACTCAGTCGGACATTCAAGTTCTTCTGGAAACAACTCATCGAACAATTCATCAAGAGCGTCTAGTCTTTCTTAAGAAGACAAGGAGCAAAGTGGTAATAAAGATGAAAATGAAAACTTGGTTTTTGAGTCTTTCTTATTTGAAGACTCTGATTTTGCTGATAATAAAGTTAAGATGGAAGATGATAAGAAATCAGATTCTAGAACTGTAAATGGCGTAGGTGAGGAAGGAACCTCAAGCCACTTACAGAAATTAACGAGATGACTATCATCGTGGATTCAGCTCATTTAATGATAATAGATGAAGCAGCTCGTAAGAAAAGTTTTTAAACAAGGAACATGAACACACCTTGGAAATTGTAGACAAAATTTTGATCGATGCATTGCACGACTATATGGAAGAACATTTACAGCGAAACTCCGCTGAATAAGCTGGGTATTGCAGTTACGTTAGAATCCAGCAACTGGCTCGTGAAGAAATATTGTTTGTTAGGTTAGTGGTTTGAAAGGATGGTATCACTTCTCATTAAACGTTTCTTTGTGTGTCAGAAAATTGAAATTTGTGTTTGCTTAATTGCGTTTAAAAATATTTTATTTGAGTGTTTTCCTATGATGTTCATTATGCATAAAAATGCAACAAAAG